>WURS02454861.1:0-13956 GCA_011762765.2 Rhinocypha anisoptera
CCCCAAAACCTTCCCCCGCTTCCCCTTTCTCCTCCTCGTTCCCCCAAACGCCGGCCAGCCCACTCCCCCTCTCTTTTCTTACTCTCCATCCTCTTCTTTAACTGGACCAAAGTCCCTCAAGGAAAGTCGGAGACTCCCACTTTGGCGCCGGCACAAGGAATCGTCGTCAACAAGCACGCACCCACCCCGAAACAGTATCTCCTCAGTCGGTTGTTCCGTTCCGCACAGGGCTCCCAGTCTTGATCGTGGCAACGAGGACGCGGGGACCGCCGTGAGAGTTTAAAGGAAGAGGATCCGATCCAAGAGGAGATCCAATCTTGAAAATTCTTCCTCCGCGAAAGAGGTGAGTGTTCTCCTGCGTATTCTTTTTGAAGTGAGAGAGAGAGATTCCCCGGTTGGAGAAAGAGGGGGGAGGAGGTGAGAACTCGAAACCGTTCTGGTTACAATATGACACCACGTACTCCATCTAATTTCAACGAGTGCGAAATACAATTTTCCGAATATTGGAGCGTCCGCCATTTCTACTTTTGGCGGCGTCCGTCCGTGGGTGGAAGTTGTGTAAAACGTACAACCTCGGCTGGAAGTGACGTCACGTGAAGTGACAGACTCCGCCCGCGATGACCTCGAGGTTTGGCTCACGGGTCTGGATGTGGGAGAAAACACCTGTGGAACACCTTATGAGGTGATCTGGTTGGGAGCTTCGTTGGCGACAAGTCTTCCATGCGTTAATCAATTGGAGACTAATATTTATCCTGGTGTTTATAGAATAATGCTATCAATCATTCAGAGGTGTTTATTATTAAAACGCTCGTTTGCCTAGAGAAAGAGAACATCTTCGTCTTACATAACCTCCACGGTTATTTCTGACGAAGGAGACGATCCAGTCTGCCATGAAAGAAACCTAGAAACCATAAGGCAAAAAGTATACAAAGATATCCGTTCGCAACCAATTTTTGAAACGTATATTCTGAATCATAATATCAAAACGATCCGTGATGAAATGTCTGTTAGATTACTTATGTCAGTAGGACCCCATACTGAATAAAATCACAACGCACATTTAAGAAACATCTTCCACCGATCATATTTAGTGCACCTAGCAGGAGAAAGAGTGACTCAATATCAACATTTATCTACCGGATGCGAGCATTCCTCGCTAAATTTAATGCGTGTTTCTCCTTCTTCTTCTGCAGCTTTTCCCATCTTCATGTGGGGTGCATGAATGCCGTTTAAGCTCCTCCACTTCACTCTGTCCATTATGTCCCCTGGCACCATTCCCTTCTTCAACATGTCCTCCCTTGCACAATCCATCCACCTTTTCCTTTGCCTCCCTCGCTCCTCCTTTTCCCCTGTACTTCCATTTCCAATTCTCTTTTCCCCCACATAGTTTTTCCCTTTTTTCCTATTCCTTTTTTCAAATTCAATACTTGATTCTATACGTACGAGACTAAAAATCATCCATACACTGACCTTAACTCATATACAGAGATTTCATTGAGCAGGTGAGTCTACGATTGTCATTAATCTTTCACAAATATTTCTTCTTTCTTTAAAGTAAATAACTACATTTCTGTCGGAATGACCTTAATTAAATTACCATTCAAAGTATCATCCACATCTCTTCTTATTGCTGGACACTAAATACCCATTCAGTCCGCTAGTTTAATAAGATGTGAAAAGACTGCCATTATCTTTTTACCCCATTGTTTTACAGAATGATAGATTAAGTATTTTATTAAATTTCTCCGTACGAATTGTTTTACCAATAATAAAGTTAGCAAGCATTACTGAATATAAATGAACTAAAATATGAAGAGTATTGTCATTGACAGTTAACACAATTTTACTTCATCGGTATTAAGGAATATTTGTAAACACAACATCCACACTTGCTTACACTGAGTGAAATTGATCTGTGTTTCATTCGTGCACAATGAGGGAGAAGATAGAGCGCCTTCAGAATTGAGGATTCTGGGTTTAAATTCTGGTGTCACCTCCAGCTAAATACAAGACTTGTGATTATATGAATGTCGGAGAAATCACATAATCCAGGAAACCAGAGGCGCCATAGGGATAGGAACTGGTCCAACTACTCCGATGTGTGAATGTTCACATGACGTTAGACTTATCGTAGTATTATGTGAGTTTAGTGAGGTTAGACTCGATTGTCAAGCTGACATTAGACATGTAGGAGTGCTCCTCCTACATGCCTCCTCCTAAAAGAGGAAACTACTCCTCTCACCGAGAATTAAGAGGGCTAAAACATTTTCAATAAAGTAAAATATTAATAATATACATTTAAAAGTTGATTATTACAGAAATGGATCTATCCGACCGTTACATACATTATCTTGCATCGGAATAATACCTGAATTTTTAATGCAGATTTTGTGCGTTAGTCTCAATACAAAAATACATTCAAGTTAATTAATACTAATTAGACTAATTTGAAAGAAAAGTTCTGAATGAATGCGAGGAAAATTACATGGCATTATATTCTCAAATATTATATACTATATTATATAGGTATATATATGTTCTATTGTCGATGTTTAAGGTGGACACTCCATTTTTAATTACGTCTAATTATCATCAATTGTGGTCATTAAAGAATGAAAAAAATCTTAGGCCCTTGTGTGAATTTGTTTTGACAAAATCAACTTCACTAAGCATATTGCTAATAGCTACCATAACCAGACTGCACGAATCAAGAACCGTTCTACATCCGTTTGCGATAAATTAATTCACGGTGATAATATATTTACTAAATATTCGAATCTTCGTAGTCTCAATACGTACATCAAATTATATAACCAATATCCACGATAGCACTTCACAAATATGGTCAGGCTCAGTGTTATAGTAATAAAACCTGATAAAACACGCCTCAGCGAAAGACAATGCTTATTATTTCGAATTGGATATAAAAATTACAGTTACCTCCTCTCCTTGTCAGATTTTGGCTAATTTATGTCAATAAATAGGCGTGATATCCTATCTTTCAAACCCAATTAATTACAGATGTCTCCAGATGTTTTCAGAAATATTGTCCAAAAAAAAAGAAAGAGATTATCTTAGGGTTGCCTTGGGTAATCGTTCGACAGAGCGTCGAATTCCAAGAACTGAACCATGACCAAGCGAATTAAAGTTCCCACTCCTTACTGGCCAACATTCTCGTGGGGCTACACCATCTCCGCCGTGGGCGTCAAATTCCAAGGCATTTAACTTAGCTTTTCTTTTCCGGCTAATTCTCTGGAGCACAGATGGCTCCGCGCAATACGTGAAATCGACTAAGAGTTAACTCCAATGAGAACGTAGAGATGTAATGAAAGTAGCGAAGTTCTTTTCTTCCTGTCAGGTTGAAAATTCTTACCATCCCACACCGGCTTTGTGATACTGCCTCTTCCCCCAGCAAGCTCTAATGAGCAAGTGCGAAGAAATGATTACATTGCGGGAGTCGAGCGAATGTAAGCCCAAAAGGGGCGAGACTATGCTGACTAACCGAGCAATTATCCCCAGATGTTCCAACTCTTGTCAATGGTGCGCTCTGAAACGATATTTCCTTTGAGGCAGCCGCCTTCCTTTGCTGATACTCATCATCAGCCGCCCATGACTGGCCACAGTTAACTAACGGATGAAGAATTCAGCCACATCCTATACGAAATTCTTTTCAAAAGAACTATAATTTTTTTTAGGCAGAATCAGTGGGCTATAGTGTAGAGTACTTAAAAATATCAAAAGAAGATTTACATATCAACCATAAATTTGTTTTCGCATCCAAATTTTCGGATCAAAAAATTCGCATCCAGTCATTGTTGTAACCATGACGTTATCGAGGTTTACGATTCCCCGACACTTTTTTAACTTGGATTTTTTTTGACTTGGGCAAAGGTCGTACTTTCTAACTTTTCTGAGAAGTAGTATGTACACACTATGGTGCTATACTGGAATATTAAGCTTTCACGATGCCTGCATTTGAGTCCTTATAATCATTTATAAGAAAACATAAGGGACTCAGATAATTATTCAAATGAAATGGCATATCTAAAAATAAGTTGTTAAAATATATGGTTAAGCGAAATATATTAATCAAGTTATTTACCAAGCTAATTTTTTAAAGTTGAATCTAGTCATAAATATTTAGGTCACTTCATTTTAGTTCAATTTGGGTTTAATGCTTTTGTCTAGTGAAGTTGTGTCCCCTTGATATTTTGGTTTATAATATTGCTAATGTGAAGAAAGTTCTGGGCGAGTAAAGTGCAATTTGTTTGAACGGACATTACACTCTTGACCTACGCATACTTTCTGCTAAAAATCTGCTGATGAGTTTGACAGATTTTGTTGTCTCCCTAAATTAATTCAGCATAATTTGTCAAAATGATTCTGGCTTATCCCAATCAACCAATAAAGCTAGATGCCGCGAAAACATCCGGGGTGGATTGAAGATGAATAGAGAATTTTCGAGTGTACATCGTATTACTTTAATTCTGTTGGGCGACAGTTTCGCCGGCATACCAGTCCGTATCTTCAGGTCCGAAGTGATTGTTGCAGAACGGACAATTCTTGGGAAAAAATCACTTCGGAATATAATTGTTAAGTTGGTTATGTTTAAAAATCATTTTTAAAGAAAGTTTTGAGTACTTAAAAAATAGTAGGAAATTTCATTAAATAAATTAATGATTCCCTGACATTGTAATTTTAACCAATCAGTGAAATGCATAAATTATTACGCTCGATGACATTTTTATACACTCCCATATTGTTCAATTGTGTAATATTTCATTTATTAAGTTCAATATTTGGATGAAATTTGATAAAAATATCTTTCTGTTCAATAGCAAAGGCAAATCGTTTTTTAAGACCATCTTGACTGCATTAATCCCTAGATTAAAATCATGAAATTCTTATTTAAGAAACAAATAAATTTATCCTTCGCCTAAACTATATAAAGGAAGTAGCAAATTAAAAATCTTCAAAGTAAAGCTCAAGTAAATTACAAATTAACTGAATGTCAATTTGTACCTCAAGTGTTTATCTAGATTTTACCTCACCACTACCAACTTTCCAACATCACGTCATCGTTTTTTTTAATTACGTTAGTTAGACGCTTATATAAAAATGCAGTTCATCCTATGTTTAATTATCTAAAAGGGTCTATCACTAAGCACGAACTGACTTGATTTTATAAGCATGTTTATCACAATGTTTATCACAGCTCACCTATAACAGAGTTTAAACAACTAACAAAAACAATATACATTCAAAATACACAATGGCCTTCAACCGCCAGGAGCGCAGACGAGAATCCTATTATCCATGTGCAAGAAGTTTTGCCGTTTTCTTTTTTGAAAATAACAGCGCACTTAGTGTTTCTTACGCTTCGCACCCCCTTCGCCCCTCAGCTGGCTACGACCGCGAATACACGAATGGCTCCCTGGTGATACATCAGGAGACAAAAAAGAGGAAGAAGGTGGAAAAGTGATGTGTCATCTGGATAACTTGAACGCTGTATCAAAGAAATGAATTACAGTAGCTTCTTTCAAGCAGTACATTTTGTGCAGTCAGCTTCATACTTCTCAAGCAAGTGAGGAATTTACAAAGCATAAGGAATTCTTAGGTTTGGCATGTGGGGTAGGTTGACAAGGGCAAAGGACTCGAGGGATATACGTAAAATACGTAGAAGGCAGTATTCTGGGTAGTTTGTGATTTTATAGCGTTATACCTAACATCATCATCCATACCAAGCCACAAAAATAAGTTAAAATAATAGTAAATCAGTACTGATAATGAACATGCTTATATTTTCCAACGAAAATTGGCATAAGAAGATATGGTGAAATTCAATTATAAAAATGATATATCACACAAAAAAGATATATCTATTTATTTTATTATATTATTTTTCTCTACTATACCTAATGTATTTTAGAAAAGGACTCTCAGACATCTGAGAATCACATCCGCCAATGAATTAATCAAGCAGATGATCCCCACCTGGGAAGTCTGGGGAATATAGTGAGGTCGAGGTAGAAAATTTTAAGCCCTTTCAACGCTGAAAATTGTGACGTGATTATTGATGCCTCAGTTTCATCCATAGTTCTCAAAAGACAAAATACAATTCGGCGACCATCCTAATCAACTTATAGTAACTTAGAAGGAAATTACACTTTCACTAAACTCACATTTTTTTTCGTGAAGCTTCACCTCAGATTAACGAAGGATGCTCAAGGTCTGCAATAGACAAGGCTGATGCTAGACTTTATCCGGAGCAGAACGATATGGCTTGGGATAAAATATGCATACAAACACATGTCGACAAGTTTTATTTCAAAAAATATATCAATCACCCTTATTACCAGAAATTCGTACGCAAACACATTTAGGATATATGTATGTAACATCTCGTTGAGGTACCGTATAGTCTGCACTAAGATACCCACACCGCTTTGACTCCTCAAAGAAACAAAAGAATAGAGTCAACAACGACTATATTCTGCCCACTTTTATCCAAATATGAGAAAGGCGCGTGAATTAGGCGGAAAAGGAATATCGGAAACCATGAGATGTTATGGAAAGATCACAGAGATTATGAAGTGGATTTCATCTGCCTACCCGAAAAGGAACCAGAAAGCTGTCTTAAGATCCTCGCGTTCGACCAGGACACAACGAGAGAAAGTTCACTCATCCTTCCATAATGGGATAATGCTAGGTTTTGGAACAGCCTTCCCCTTGCGTGGGCGGCACCATTCTGAGACGGAAAACGCTCGACCGATCACTTTACGTTTCCTAAGAGGCGGAACCAAGTTACAACATGGCACGCTCCCCGCCCGCATACAGAGAGGGAGTGAAATAAACTCACAGGAGACCTTTCTGTCGAGAATTTCCCCGCCGTTTTAAAAGCGTTAAAGCGAACGTGGATGTTGCTTTATTCATCATAATCACGCGGTTGTAAAAACCCTTCGCTCGAAATCTTACCCGTCGACGCCCTCCGCAACGACTTGTTTCCAAACGGGGGTTGATAGTAATTTGAGTTATCATCCCACTCGTAAAAATAAGAATCGTTCCCACGCTGAGCCTTGATTGGAGGGGGTGGGGTTGTGGTACAGGCGTCCGAAACCTGGTGGGGGTGGGGAAGGGAAGGAGGCGTGGGTGGAACTTGTACCTACCACAATGGAGGAGGAACGTGACCTCAAAAAATGTCTTGGAGCGGGCATGGGGAGCTTTGGCCAGGTGGCAGTCAATGGTCGCGCATGACGAGACTCATCAATCGCAGGTCTCCTTTTTCGTTTTTATCATTGTGGGGAAACCTGAAGAAGAAAACGACACCACTTGCTGATATTTCAAACAACTGTACTGTCTCCTCATTTGGTTGTCATAAGTTTTACCGGCTATTAGTAGATAATTGAGAGGGAATTAAAAAACATAAAAAATTAAAGACTCTTAAATTTGAATGACCCGTTATAAATAGGAAGCAACCGAAATTTGAGCTCATCTACGACCTTAGCAATGGCCAAGAGGTTGATTTGATGGTAGATAATTTCTTGGGAGCAGCTGAAAGCTGAAGAGGAACCCTGAGTCGAGTTGAATCTACCCTTGACGAAAGATGCCAACGGGTGCACATTTTTACATCCAATTGGACGGACTAAACACTGCAGTTGAAGCTCAAAAAATACACACTTTAGGATCGAAAAATCACTGAAATGTTTGATAGAGCATGTGAAAAACACCCAGGACATCGAGCTGCACTATAATATCCACCATACCAAACCCGACCCCCTTAAACTTCCCAGAGTAAGATAATAGGTTTTGTTGTAAGCAACGCGACATATAAAATTAAGATTGATGATATAAATTGCCTTCAATAAATATGCGATAAATGCAAGTACTTTGTAAGGTCAGTTTTTAGTTGTTGTGTATGCTTGTTGTGAGCGGTGTGACATTGTCCAGCACGTTTTGTAGTTCTCGTATTAGTTTTTTGCATGATAGTTTCTTCTTTTAGTGCGTGATGCATGGCCTGTGTCATGTGTATGTGAATGTGTGGTGGTGGCTCACCCCCTGCCACACGCCTTTGTGGCGGCTTGCAGGGTATTATGTAGATGTAGATGATGTAGATGAAGTACGAAAGCGAAAATAAATAAAAGTACGAAACTCATCAGCTAACTTTAATTGAAATTCTATGTTTTCCTGAAATGGAAAACGAATCGAAACCACTAGGTCCAAAAAGGACCGAAAAAAACTTTGTAATCCTTTTTCCAGTGAGAAATTGTAGCAAGATGAAACAAAACAACTTTCAACGTATCCACTTCCAAAATTTGTGCTTCATATAAAAAGGTAAACATGACCTTAAGAGCGACCTGTAGTCGCAGTCAATTAATTATATGAAATAATGAAAATAAATTTTATACATTATGGTGTGCCAAAATTCTTAGGTGAGTCAGCCCTTACTCCGTGATGACCAATATTAGGTTAAACAAAACCATGACAAAACATTCATTCTCAGAAGTGAGATACAAAACCACTACCTTGCTTTCAGAACCTTTAGCGACAGTGGAGGCACGAATCCTTCTTGAGTCCATTGTTATTCAACCGTATTCTGCAGTTGGAGGAGGAAATAAGTACACGGAATTCACATAGAGAAGATGGCAGCATGCAACAAACATGCACGATTACACCATAACTGGTAAAAAAAATACGTAGGGATAAGGTAAAATAAAACCAGGGCGAGCCCCTGATGAGGAATGATGTCCGAGGTATGGATCCACTTTTCTCCTTGCCCTACCTAAGGAACTGACTCATTGTTCATTGTTTTTTCACTGTCAATGTCCGATAGGAGGGTTCTTAATGCGGAAATCGTAAGAAAGGCATCATCATATTTATGTGAGGCAAAATATGTGGGTGGAGCACAGCGGATGCACTGCGGGAGGGAGGTCCTGCTCCTTAATGAGAAAGCGCGGCTGACGACCCCTCATGATGGGGGAGGGGGGGAGGAGGATAAGGCGGAGGGGTTACAGGGCCTTGTCTAGAATAGTGGGCGGGGCTCCTTTATTCTCTATTCCGCACACACGCACACAACCAAATCCCCAACTCTTATCTCCCCCTTCAGTCATGAAACTACGCCCAAGCGCCGACGCGGAAAACCACTATGGCCCCTGATACACCCATTGCGGAAACGAGGGGATGCGACTCGTGTGAAACGACAGACGAATGCAGATGCGACGTTGGGCGAATTCAAACGGCGTTCTCACCTTACCAACCGCACTACCAACATTCGTGTCACCAGTACTATTTGAGGGTGGCACGAATGTGAATCCGGGGCAGCATCTTAGCTACCCTTTCACAACCGATTTTAAGGCCTGGAAGATCTTTCTTACAAGTTTCTAAATCACAGGGAATAAACAACGTAAGATAAAATGAAATGTGTAATTTTAATATCATCATGGCATAATTGAGTAATTGAAGAACCGTGAAATTCTGTGCACCAACACTTCCATCAGCCATTGTTTTCTTTGAACAAGAAGAAAGTGTGATCCTAATCCAAATATCACCAAGATGATTTACGGGTTATGTTGAAGTGACATTATTTTAGATGTCGGAAGAGAAGCAATACATACATCAATGTTTACCCTCCAATATCCGCGTAGGACCAACCTTGTTCCCAAGGGTTCAACGGTTAGACGAATTTGAATACGTAATATCAGAAAAATTGTAAACACTTATTTCTACACAATTTCAAAGCGTTAGTACGGTTTACTATTGTAATTTTATTTCTTTCTATAATCCTTTTCTAGCCTGGTGCGTAGCGTGCTCGCCGGCTAACCCAAAGGTCGCGGATTCGAATCCCGCCCAGGGCATAGTTGTTGTATTTGTCCAGATGGGTTTTTCTATGAATTGAAGAGGTGCGAAATGACCAAAGCCGTCGAAGCACCCTATACTACTACCGGAATACTACTACTAAAATCACTTCTGTATTTGATATCCTGTATTTCAATGATTGATATAATTGTTATTATTTCAAAATAAATAGCGTTGTTATTTACTATTATTATAAGTACCTTCCTTCATGCTTACTTACCGGTTTCTCTACTTTCAGAAAACATAATTTTAACTAATTTGTATTAAACAAGTTATTTCCTTCACTTTAAATAGTTTTTAAGTGGAAACACCCTACGTTTTAATTTGTTTTGGTAAAAGATTATCCTTATTAGTTAGAAATTATGTAAGCACTGATTACCTAATAGAATATGGTAAAATTCAATTAATTTATAAATTATCAAGTATCACATATATAATGTGGAATTCACACAAGAGTTTTAGGGAACCATTTCTTTGTGCAAAGTTAATTAGTTTTAAGTTTTAATGGTGTTACATATCCTCGAAAAGTTGAACACTGGTACCCGAAAATAGTTTATAACCAAACAATATCCATGAAGTCACTAGGTCTTAGAACTCTAAATATTTATTAGATAAATTCACGATATTATACCTAATATAAATGAGGTCAAATAACCCAAGATTACCATATTTGGAAATTTCGGAGAAATTGATGTAAATTAGTATAATTGATTGATGTTTGATTATACAATCACTAAATTTATATTAATTCCATTTATCCTCTATTCTCACCGAAATTTAAGACAATTAATAGTCTCATCAAGTAGATGATTTTGCAAAATCAGTAGATGAGAGAGACCTTTAGGAAAGACGTGAAGAAAAGATTAATGAAAACTCTCACAAGAAGAGCAGCGTTATATGGATATGAAACTGGATGGATACTTTTGACATGTGATTTTTGCGAAGAGCGGAGATGCTAAAGCAGACGGAGAAAAAACTAATGAAGCAGTACTAAGAATGGTAGGGAAAGGGACGCAATTGTTAAGAGTAATCCGAAGTACGCAGGAAAGGTGGATGGAAGGGCGATTATAGGTTTGTGATGGTGTTGATACTCAGAGGTTGCTGAAGATTGTAATGGAGGGTAATCTTGAGTAAGGTAGAAAAAGGTAGAGGTAGTAAAGGAATAATTATTTTAATTAACTATTAGAAATTACGCAGATTTTAGGAGAAATTTGTATTAAGGTGGGGCTCGGTAGTTAAAGCCATGGTACTACAGCAATATTCGGACTGCTAACATTGGCCAATTATCAATAAAGGAGGCTGAAAACCATCCCGTCTGCTTATGCCGCGTTTATTTCATGAAGATTTAAACAATTTCGCAAGGCATAACGAAGGCTGATTATTGATTATGAGACTTCTTTTATGAAGGCATAACGAGTTTGATGGGGCTGGAACGTGACCGGTTATGTTTTGAGATCCTCTTCAAATGAACTAATCTTTTGATTGCAAGCACAGGACGATAATCAATAAATGATTCTGAGCACCATTCCGATCGGTTATTCCTCCTTGATTCGATTACGATTAATTAGTTTGTGTGAATATCCAAGTAAGAAACAGTCTAAAGATCCACTGAAAGTGAAGGGTGTGAGTACAATGAGGGACACGGATAATAGATATCGAGGCATACGAGTTTGAAATGAAACAAAGTATTCCAGATATAATTAGAGGTGATAGGAAGTATGTAGTGTTGATCTGGCTAGGCTAGGAGGTCTGTCTGAGAGTTAGTAATATGTTAGTCATCAAACACTGGTATCACTTAAACTATACATCAAATTTCCGAATATATTTTTGCGAATTTATGGTATCGCTTATTTATTTTACGACTAAAACAGTATTTTATTGTCATAGAAATGAAATCAATATATACCTGCTATGAATGATAATAATGACTGAAACTTTTTAATATCACTATGACAAAATTTTTCCGTTATGGCATTCATTGATTGAATTTAAAACATTTTGATGATATTATTGTTGAAAACACAAATCTCTGTCCAAGGAGTACACCTTCCTTATGTAACATACATATTCAATGAAAGGCAACAGTTATTTATAATAATATTTGTTTATGCGACTGATTCATTACAAAGATTGGTAGTAAATAAAGTGAAAGGGGAAAATATTAACATGACAAAAATTAAGAGGTCATTTTCATATTTTAAACGAAATACGATGGCTGAGGAATTTTCCTGAAAAAAATTAATACATCTCTGAGAGTAAAATTAGCATAAAGACTGTTGCAGATCACTGAAAGACAATTGCACAGGTTAATTTTTTTCGTGATGATAAAAAAAAAACACTTTGCTTTCCACTAAAGAATATATATCTATTGCGACTAGTTTCGTTCCTAACACCGTAGCATTTTCAAGTGTAGTGTTTCATTTTCAAGCATTCAAGTGTATCATTTTCAAGCGTAGCATTTTTAGTAGCGAAGCCAGCCGCAACAAATATATACTCTTTAGTGGAAAGCAAAGTGGTTTTATTATCATCATGTTAGAATTCTACAAAGTAACGGCCTCTTCAATCAGCTACATTAATTTTGTTCGCTTTATGTTGGATTTTGAACCATCTATCTTCATCTGAAGGCGAAGGTTTTATACTGAATAGAGTAAAAGTAAATTGATTTTAAAGTAACTTAAATTTCCCGTACAAATCAACTATAATTATTTAAGTTAATTGGGAATAGTCTAAATATTTTACACTCACTATCACAGATAGCCCTCAGGTTTTTTTTAACTATTTGAGATTGATAATTCGAAAAAGGGTTATCTTCGAGCAGTTTGATAATATATGACAAATTATATTACACACTGTATCCTTACAGTTTCCATAGATTAATAATCAATAGTTACCTGATATTCCAAAGAATTTCTATGATTAAATCAAAATCAGTCATATGAGAAATGGCAGAGGCTCTTGGCAAGAAAATTTTTTAAAGTAGTACAAGCCATATAAATATAAATAAAGAAATATATATATATATATAGAATTAAAATATAATCTTTGTCATAAATTCATAAAATTATTGATTATTGTTTTCGCTAAAGAAACATGCAAGGAAAAAATTATCGGTAAAAACTTTTCACAATGAAGCATCATACAAGCTATCATGCAAGATTGGAATTGCTATATTTCCAATAAGACATTTATTGAGTGACTATAAGGAGCCAATTCCAAGTTTCTATTGTGACTTTCTATCACTAGCCATTCTCAAAGGAGATATGGTCTCGACCCACGAAATTTGAGGGTGCTCAAAAAATCCATAACTTTCGGACCGATGCCTTTGACGGGAGAGGGTCAGACGCCTTGTCGAATTTCACATCCCAAGGTCGGATGGGTCAATGCTGAGTTTTGTTCCGAAGGTATGCTCACATCGGGAAACTTTGCAAACTTAGCAATGCATTGAACGAAATCAGTGCCAATTTCACCAGTCGCGTAAGTTTCCGAGAGAGCGGTGAGTAGACGAAAAACGAGAACTAAAGGAGAACGTTGAAAGAAAATGATCTGGAGTGCCTATACTAAGAGATAAAAAAAACCTGTCGGCCTTGACTCGACCTGCTTCAGAACTTACCCGTTGGAAAAGTTACGCAATTAAAACACCGGCGTCTCGTTACGGCAACGCTATGCATGAACTCAGACGCAGCTGCAAGGAGAAAGAATTTTTGATCAAAAGGAAAGAGATATGGTGACTGCGCATGGGTAGACAAGTATTGAATTGCTTTCGTTCTCAACAATTTCGCGTACCGCTTGCCCTATTATTCCACCCACCGTCTTCCTCTTTTCCCCGTTCTCCTCCCCATTTTAACACTCGACGATCCCTTCCGCCCCTCTTCTGAAGCTCACTTAACAAACACCGCCGGTAGGACCACCCCACCTTCATCCTTAGCGATCCTGGAAGACCCGGCTCCCAACAATTCATCCCTTCCCTTGCCTTCCCCCTGGGAGGGCAGGGAGGAGGGGGAGAAGGCGTCCCATGGGCCACGTCTCCTGGGACTTGACCCCATTTAAACCAACCCCATACTTTTAATTAAACGTTCTCCAGAGATCCTGCGTCTATCCTTCCAC
>WURS02454872.1:0-13955 GCA_011762765.2 Rhinocypha anisoptera
CCCCAAACCCCCCCCTCCCCCGGTACTATGAATCCCCCCCCCCCCCCCCCCCCCGGCTACCCCAATCCACAGTTCGTCAACACCTTTCCCTCAATACCCAGGGGAACGATAAGGTACGTGCCACACCCCCCTTGTTTTTTTTGCTCTCAGAGCCGGTACTAATTGCACACATATAAAGTATTAATTTTAATGGGTTCAACGGGTTAGTGGCCGCTTTTACCATATCTATTTAACTTATATATTGAAGAGGCTATAGTGACAATGAAGGAAAATACTAATGGCATAAAGTTAAATGGAAGGAATGTATATTGCTTTCGATTTGCAGATGACATTGTGATCCTGGCAGAATCGGCCAAATGAACAGAATGATCAAATTCCTGTCCACAGCTTTGGCTAAATGGATGTTGAAAATAAAAACGAAGAAAACCAAAGCTTCGGTAGTTTCGAGAAACGGGACTGAACCCCTTGCAAAATGTAAGGATATTAGATTAAAGGATAAGCCAAGTTTACGAGTCCTCCTACCTTGGGATCATAATTATTACTAAAGACATAACGGATGCACATATGCAGTGATAAGAAGGTTAGCCTTGGCGATGAAGGCGTGCGAAAATAAAAAAGCCCTTTAGAAAATAAGCATTTGAAATTGGTAATTAGGAAAACTTTCGCTAAAACGTTTATTTGGAGTCCTCTGTTACATGGATGTTAAACGTCGTGGACTTTGGGAAGAATGGAAAAGTGTCGGTTGGTAGCATTGGAAATGTGGATTTTAAGAAGGGTGACAAGAAAAGGTTGGAAAAGATAAGAAAAGAAATTTAGAAGTTTTGTGGTAAATGAAAGAAGGGAATAATCTATTCAAAGAGATAGAGAAAATTAAAATTAAATTTGACAGGAATGTTTTGAGGCGTATCAACTTCCTAGATAATATACTAAGGGGGGAAAGGAAGAGGAAGGCCAAGAAAGAAGTCCCTGGATATTATTTAAAGTACTATTGGAGTAAAAATATACGAGGTGCATTCAATTTATAAGGCCTCCGATTTTTTTCTAACTAATTATTCTCCTTAAAAACAATGAAACTTGTGTTACTTCTCGACGTACTAATCTCCCTGCAGCCATACACATTTTTCGCAACGCCGACGCCATGATTTTATGGCCGCGGTGATGGCTTATTTAGGAGTCTGTTTTGACCACTGGAAAATCGCTGTGACGCTGTCGGTGTGCGAGGCCGAGATTGCTTTGGTTAGGTGTCACATGATGTTCTACCTTCTTTAAACTGTCACACCCATCAACACAACCATGACTCCACTACCACATGTCTCCTTCAACTGGCGATGAATTTAAATCGGTGTCACACCACGAATGATTACACGCTGGTCATGTAACGAAAACGTCGCCATTTTAAGTATCGAAAACAGTTCTCATTATCGCGGCTTCCGATAAAGGTTCTGGCTGTCATACATTTCTGCCATCTCTGTCACGCATTGACAAAGAGTTGCCGTTTATTTTAAAACAAGCCGCATGTTTCTATCTGTTTCCGGTCCGGAGAAAAAAATTGGACGCCTTCAAACTTTAATGCACCTCGTATACGCGGATGTTCCCGTTATTCTTCACCTGACGATGACACTTTGACTTCAAAACACGGGTTATAAAAAATAAAATTCCCGTTGAATTAATCGATACTATATTATTTCTCATTACTTACATGAGGAACTTAGCTTTTCCACTTAAGACATAGTGTTAAACTACCACGACATTCCCGTAATTTCCATCGCAGTACTAAGTCCCGATGATGTTCTATGGCGGCGAATCCTAGGCCGCGTTTAAACAATACATTTTATAACCAAATTACTCTTTCTTTTAGCGAGGGGAATGCAAAATTATTAGGCGTTGAACTCACCGCAATGGAATTGACGGCCTTAATTGCGCCCAAAGAGTGATAATAAAGGAGGGGACTCTCAGGAACGTCAGCGACTCTTTTTATTTTGATGGATCTCCACCTACCCCTGTGATCCTGAAGTGAGCTCACAAGGGCAGGGAGGAGAGAACATTTTCAAGGAATGGGGCAAATGGAAATAGTGCGAGTTAATTCCCGGACGATTCCTAACGAGTTCACAGCTGATCGCGGCTCCATAACTCACGTTTCTCCACAGACGCGGGTTCCTCGTGCGTTTACGCCGAGAGGCGAACATTTTCATAAAATGAGCGCCCGGGGGCATAAATTTCATGAAATGAGCGCCTTTATCTTACGTTATTCCACAAACACATCACGCCTGAATCTTCATTACTTAAATGAGCGCCACTTTAACGGCAAATCTTTAATTCTTAAATAATTCTGGTGGAGTGGAGTATTCACAGAGAGAATATCCTGCAACTGGATGGATTGCATATCATTACGGACATCATGGAAAGGTGATATATAAGTTATGGAGAGGTTTTAGAGAAAGCCAGTGGAAGAGGAGTTATCGGACACTGTACAACAAAGAGAAGGAAACTGGACAGGACATATTTTAGGAATAACAAGTTTATCACCGATTTAATGGAAGGAAAAATGGAGGGCAAGAGGAGCAAAGGAATACCTAGGGTAGAGCATTTAAAACAAATCATGGAAGATGTTGGAGATAGAAGTCAAAAGGTAATGAAAAAAATGGAAAACAACAGAGACGAATCGAAGAGAAAAATGATCGGTCCCAACCAATCGAAATATTGACGACCAGAGGAGTACTATACGGACATCACGTAGAATTGTTAAAATGCGTTTAGCTTTTCATTTGTTTTCGAAGAAAAGTGAAAAAATTCCCGGCGTCGGTCATGGCGGGGTTATGTCCTCGCCTAACGTGCTGGGTGGATTTTCATTCTCTGGGCCTAGGGCATGTGTGTATGTACCTCGCTCTTGATATACATTGTTATATGTATTCTCCCACCGTAATTGGTCTACTACAGTGCTGTACGTAAGTGAGCAATTAAAAAATATATCAATCTCTCAGTAGCATACGTAAGGTTTTTACGAGTATAACAACTTCTAAATGCCGTCGGTGCGTCTGAACTGATGTATCGGTGGTTGGAACGGGGGACGTTCCGTTGGGAGAGTCTCCGTTCGGAGAGATGCCTTCGCGCGAAATGTCCCACCACCGGCAGCATTCGCCCCCTCGACGTTGTTCGCGCACTCGCGAGAGATTTTACGGAGCAGTGTGATAGGGAACATGGTTGTTTCCATGCAATGTTATTTCGATGACGATAGAGGGATCAAGCGATAATGGTTCGAGTGGTTTTAAGAAAACTGACTTATTGTCGAGAATGTGAAGGAAAATAATAAACGCAGCATTCTCCTTCGGAAACAAGAACCTCTTCCACTTGCATCGTTCTCCGTTCCCCGACATGTGCATCTCACATTTTCCCAGCCTAGATCATTTTTTCTCCGGTCCAGGGCACGTCACCTATGAATTTAGGTCCCGATATATTAATACTGAATATTTTGATCACTAATTACAGTATCAAGTTCACTGAATTGCGACAAAATAGTGATTTAATCGCACATAAATTGGTTGAAAACTCTGACGATAACATCTTGTTTTTCACATGCGTGAGGAGTGATGCGTGAATTAAATCAGAACTTACGACGCAGATGAAAGTGTGAAGGGAGGTCAATTCCACGGAATTACTTAAAAACCACGCCGCGAGAAGTCACCACTCTCTTTCATTTTTCATACGCTTGTGTGATCAAAAGTATGCATTTTCGATGAGAAAGCTGAAGTAAACTTATTTTTCAAAAAAGAGACGACCGCGGTGATAATTTAAAATCGAGATGGGAATGGAATTGAGAGTCGAAATATCGTACTTTGGAAATTCAGTGACTATGGACAATTATTCCGAGGACAATTACGCGAAGAAAAATAACAGTACGTTGCATCAGACGGTAATTTAATGGCACACCAATTCGGAAGAGAGCTGGGTAGCCTTCGCCAATCATTATCGCGGGTTTCAAAATTGAATCAGGGAGTGTAATTAAAAAGGAACTCATTTACGGAATAAATAAGGGTTAATGTTTTTCCATACCATGCCTGTGACCATCGAAAAGTAATTGAGTGGTGAATTGAAAGGGAATATCTTTGTGAGGGGCCCTGGAATATGAGGTGTGCAATGCAGAGGAGTGACGGGGGCAACACGATATGCGAAGTGATATGCATAGTGCCTCTCTCCCATACGCAGAGTGTTAAAATTAATTACTATATATGAATAAGATACGAAATCGTGTAGATGTTCCACTCTAAATAATTATGTCAAAGCCAAAAAACAATTTTTTGCTCAAGATTTTATTATTATAATCGAATATATTGATAAATGATAAGAGATGTACCGGAATATTGAAATGCTTCCCTTTTACTCCTATTTATATCATCACAAAGAATAGAACTTAATGGCCATGCTGCAGCTCATGAAATTGGTCACAAATAAAAGTGAAGATCAACGCAGATTGGAGTGTTGTGAGATGAGTGAGTAGAAGAGTTTTTTTTTAGAATTGAAAAACAGTAAGAGATATTAAAAGAGAAAAAGGCTAATGGATGAGCAACTAGAAGATAACCCGAGGTGAGGAAGGAAAAAATATAAATTTAAAATGCCACGAAGCGACGTAGAAAATTCGTCTGGTTCATTAATCGTTTTTATTGTTTAAAGTTTCGAGGGTTTTTAGAAAAACTAGATCGAAACAATGAGTAGTATCTTTCAGGATATAACATAAACACACTTTTTACTGGTATAATACCTGTAATAAAATAAACTGTTGAAAACTATTATGCTATAATGAATGAGAAATTTTAGAATTTTACTACAAAACACAAAGACACAATCTTCAATATAATCGGTTTTGTGGATATGATGTCGTTTCATCCAAAGCGCCTTCCTGCGACGTGAATGACTAGGACAACAAATATTTACCTGACGTTTTGATGTAGGACGGAAAAGAATATTCAAAATGAAAGCAATACAGCTTGTGCTAATAAGTTTAACGAAGTGGGCATTGTACTTATTTCATAAGCAATGGATACTTAAGTGCTGTTTTTCTGTCACGTGTCAAAAGTACCAGTGACAGAAAGCAATAAGGGATCCTATAGTATGGTTAACCCAAACACCTTATAGAATATTACATATACGTGTATGATGCAAAACACCTGAAAGTGCATGACAGGGTAGAACAAATGCATGGCAGACACCAATGTTTGTGAAACAATTCTTTTAAAAACACTTGGGTCTTAGAAATAGAGTAATCTAGCAGAATTTTCGAGCGGTTACTTTCATGTATCCTCCGCATAAAGAAAGAAGCCCTAATTACGATAGTTTGGACATATATCTAACTTCGTGAATGTGATCGGATAAATCGGAGTGGTTGATCTATGAGCCATCGACTGAACTTTATCATAGAAATCATCGGTTCTAAGTTTTTAATATGTTTAATCTAGCGTTAAATCTTCTTCGCTCTGACAACTCCCAACTGAGTTGTGAAAGCATCGCTGTAACGCTTTTAATCTTATCGCAGCAATTTTTAACGAAGTGGGCAGCCCTACACTGAACCTTCTCCATTTCATGAATTCACATGGGCATCCCATATGCTGCACGTGTATTCCAATTGGTGATTCTCATTGATAGTAGCGTCCTCTAATCTTTAAATCACTCCTACCAACTAAGCGTCTAATGAAACATAATTAATGTTATTGGTAAATCAATCCTTAAAAAGTTTCTTTTCAATGTTGAACACGAAAACGTCAATAAATTATATGTCATAGAAACATTTATGGTGCTCTGTAGTTTGATATCATCAGTGTCAGCGTGCTATTCATTACTGATAAATGTTTTACCACCCAAATGTTAAGAAGAGTAGAAAGTAAAATAAGATTAATCCACGAAGCCAAGGAAAGAATTGATTAAATGAAAGGGTACAAGAAATTGACAACTTGAACAAGTAAACTAAAGTTAATAAAAGAGTAGAGCGAGTCCTATTAGGGATGATAACAAATGCACAGAGGTGAGGACATGCAGGAATTGCAATAAGTAGAAAAAAGCGCACTCTTACGAGAATAAAGTAGAAGGACTTGTGACGGGGGAAAAAGTAAAAATTCTTCGGAATTATTTATCATTTTATTTGGAGAACAAAGACAGGAAATTGCATTAATAGAGAAAACACAAGGCATTAATCTTAAGAAAGGGTCGAGAGAAAACTTAGAAAAACACCATAGTGATCAGTCATTTGTAGCACGAGTCCAGCTAGCGTTGGCACGCAAAAAGAATGTCGGTAGAAGAGGACAGTTTACACACGAGATATACGTAAACAGCAAGGCAGAAAAGGTTTTGTCGGAAATGAAGGCGAACACGAGGAAGTTGGAAGGGATGAAACGGAGGGAGAATCACTCGAGTGGTGTGAAGGAAAAATTAAAGAGGACTCCGAACGGTTTCCTTCGCAGCATTCACTAGAACGAAACTTTCCCTTGCAGCAATATTTATGATCCCGTCCAGAAATACAGTCGCAGCAAAAAATTAAGACCACAGGACCAAAACTATATTAATTCAAAAACAAAAGGAATAGGCAGAATAATCAATGGATTCTATGGAAGAGAGCTTACGAAAAGGAGGGAGGTGTAGCACCGATGGAAACATTAATGGAAGAGGATGTGGAAATTAACCAAGATGGGAAATATTTTCCGTCCTTACTTTGTGGAACTGCTTCTTGGTACAGACAAAAAACACATTTCCACATAAAATAATGTATTTACGAACTAGGTTTCATCGCAGAGCGACATATTTCCGCTCAGAGATGAAACCTAGATCGTAAAAAAATCATTTTTTGAGGAATTACAAAGTGATTTGTTTCGTTAATAATCGACTGAGATTGTTTTTGCTTTTTGATTTTTAGTGCTTTTCAATTAACTTTATAAAAACTTTTCTTTGAAGTTTTTAATAACTGGAATAAAATAAAACTTTCTTATTCTGACTTAAAACTCTCAAAACTCACTGAAAAATGTCTTCACTGGTACTACCCGGGTTTCGACGGTACACCTTTATCGCCGGGTATGACTACTTTTGAATTCTTTCTTAACTGCGTTATTGCATCTTGAGTAGTATAGTAGCAGGGTCCATCGACGTCTATGGTCATCTCACACCTCTTCGAGACATATAAAAAAACCCATCTGCATGAACACGACACCCATGCCCCGGACGGGACTCGAACCCGTGACCCGTGATCTGGCCAGCACGCTACCCACCAGGTTAACCCGGACGGCCCGAACAATTGAATGCTATCACAAGAAATAGATAAGCTTTATTTTTCTGCACATTATTGGCCGGGCCCTAAGCTCCCTTGATGTATATACTATAGATGTTTCAAATCATTCAGATCTTATCAATCGAATAATATATATATGCCGTAGCCGATATTGGACCGATCAATCAGTGTCGATATCCGTTATTGGATTTGTTTCAGGTAGGTGCTCTACGAATTCGAACCACTTCGGGACTGCCTAATGTGTATGGGGATAATATTTCATGTTCGTTTCCCGCAGCAACGCCACAGTTGCGAAAATTAAGATTCGTGACTTCCGACTATTTTATACAGCAGTATTGACAACTTTACTGAAAAAAGCAAATTTTTCATTCTGTCCCCTAAGCATCCAAAGGCCTCCTTGGAAAAATTAGAGCCTAGTCTCAACTCTCAAGTGGGAATTAAGAAATAGGGATCACGAATGCATTCGTTTATTTGAACTTTAATGTTAGCATATCATAGGAAGATCTACCTTAATAGTCTCACGAAGAGCATGCGGGTTGAAACGGATTGCGCAATTACGGTACCACAATTAATGCTCGATCAACGATTACCTCCTTGTTTACCCACTGCTTATTCTTCTGACGCTAATCATGAGTAATGCTTGGTACCGTTGCCAAGTCAATGGCGAATAAATTACACAACAAGGCCAGTTGGTACAGAAATATATGATCGTTGCGACTGAAGCTGTGCCTGAATTAGTTTATGGATGTGGAATTAGAGAGATTCCGTAATCAAAGGCAGCTGACTTGTCGAATGCTAATGGGAAGTAGTATGTGGATTAAAACTGAATATCGACACAGTTATTCCGAGTGATTACAACACGAAGTAAGTATTTGCTAAATCGTCAGGAATCCAAAGGATGGCGCGATAAAAAAGACTGACTCGCCTCCTCCTTCACAGAGTGGTAGATTCACAGATAGGTTTCCATAAAGTCGGCGAACAGCCGGTGACTTAATCGGACACCCAATAACAGGGAGCATTTAGATCTTTAGTTGGAAAATTCACAAATGGCGTGAATTCCAATAATTATTAATTAGTCGCAAGAGATGAGTATCGAAGAAAAGACGAGAATCGAGGAAATTCTGCTCATACCGGGCCTTTATTCCGACGCAATATTCTGAAATTTACAAATAAAATAAGTTTCTGGAAGGAATCCGTGACACCCTCTTTATTTTTCCCGAAAATAAATTTGTTTTATTTTACAAAAGATTCTTGCTTACTTCAGAAGTTTTCCAATCCGTTAAGGATAAGGCTTCTTATTATTCTGCGCGAGAAGATTATTAGCGCACAGTGCCGGCGGTTTCGTCATCAAGGTCAGGAGGTACCTTATTGAGGTGAAACCGGTCGCAATGTACTTTTATAAGGCTCGGGAAACCAGGCCTCGGAGCGATATTTTATTCACTTTAGATATTTCCTTATTTTCCATCGAAAGTGCAAGTGGTTGAAGGAGCCACGGGCACAACGCATTATTTATAAAGAGATGGGAGTACGTGATCATGTGGACACCATAATGAATCGAAATATATGGTGGTCGTAATTAGGAGATGCAGGAAAAGAGTGTGCAGACCTTGAACATGCTATCGGAGAATAAGGTTTTCCAATATTTTCCAGAAGTTCCTAAAGCCCACAAGTGATGTGTATGAGGCTAATTTCTGAGGTGTTTTAAAGACAAATAAGGTGAAAGAAATGAAGCGTAAGAGACATTCTGATTGATTTATCGCAGATAGATTAACACTAAATACTGCGTAAAAATATAGTGACGATTAGTTTATGTTCGTTCAGTCTAAATCAACAGATTCATTTTGTGTATAGAATGAGGATAGCTGCATTTACGACAGAATTGGCTCTAATTAGAATGAGACATTTAAGCCCATTCTCATCCGAACAGAGGAAACTGCAACGCACGAAATGGTTACAGCATTCTGCTAGATAATTTCATCATTTCTTTATTTTTATAATACTGGCCACACATTTTAATATTCACTATAGTACCTACAGAAGAAAATTAAATCTGATTTCGGAGAGGTGCTGTTCCTACCATAAGTATATTAATACCCTGGAAATCCTAATGTTCTTGTACATATGTTATTATTCTATAGCCAATAACAAGATGATAAATATAAATCTATATTTACCCAAGTACCCATTCCTGCGTGAAACTTAAGTGTTTGCCCATTTAAAAACGGTCAAGAGTACAACTAGATAGTATAAGGTTCGCCGTTTCATTGAGATTTAGTGAGTTCACCAAATTTTGAGATCCTACATCTGGGAGCGAGGAAATATTATTTGAAGAGTCGCTAAGAATTGTATAAAATGCTGGGTTAGAATCATCAAGTTCTAATCATGAACTTATACTTAATCTCAAAGCTATCTTTCAGGAGTGCTTTACTGAAATTCCTCTCATACATGGGAGTATTTCGCAATTAATTCTAACAAGAGTTATTCCAAACTCTATTATAATTTACCTAAGGTTTTATCCAACAAAATAAATACATTAAATACGGCTGCATAAATATTCAAAAATGGACACCAAATTGTACTTCATGGCAGAATTTCATAAAGCTCATGACATATGTGTACAAGGCTAATTTATGAGGTATTTTTAAGAAAAATAAGGTTAGACGCACGAAGATAAATATGCATTCTTACTGCAGACAAGTTAGCACTACATTTTTCGTAAAATAGGACAATGATTCGTTTGGATTCGGTAATCCCAAATGGACGGATTAATTTCGTGGTTAGGTTCGTATGATGTGAATTCAGGCCGGTAATTATCATGTGTCTGGCAGTAAGTCTGGGAATATGGAAGATGAGAGAGAGAATCGAAATCAGGCTTTCGTGTGGAATGTATATTAAGACCATTTTCCACTTCATGCGATTGTAAACTCAACGACTACAGTCTGTCCGAATAACCGCACAATGGAATTGGGCGGGAAGGATACGACTGAGATTGTTTCCAACAAATAGTTCGGTGGAATACCCCATCTCCAGTTCTTCTGTCGCCTTTATTTTTAAATTGCAATTATTTTATTTACAGTCCTGCATTTAAATTCACAAAAGATGAGGCGGATAAAAGGCTTGCACATTACAGCTCCTGCCTAAGCAAGAGTGGGGAATTGAGTAACGTGTCATAATTTTCCTCCGGTTTCTGGGAAACTGCCCAGCAATGGAAAATCATCAGCGTTAGGTTTTAAAGGTGTTATTCCAAGAAGTACAGACCAGAATTATTATGTGATCGCCTTGAGGAAATGATTGAGAACATCTCTATTCATCACTATTATACGGAAAGGAATGTTTTAATGGGGAATTGGAATGCTATTATCGTGGGCGAAGCAAGAGATGGTAGTGAAGTAGGGGAATATAATAGTAAGACAAGTACAATCTTGCAATTTTCGTCTTTAAAAAATGTTTAGTCCGGCTAGTTTCGATGTACTACACCATTTTAAAATTGTAAATGTAATGGTGAAGTGCATAAAAAATAGTTAGAATAGAAAAATGTTTATTAAATGGAAAGTTGTTTCTTCTTTTCTTGCTAATATGAAGCGTCTCCACCATATCACACTTGATTCTGTATCATATATAAAATAATATAGTTTAGGAGTAAGAAATGACCACCAAGAGAAATCAGTGGAGTTTTATGTGTGTTTACTGATAACAAGCACGCCGCTCAAAGACCACAAGGGGGGGTAGGTACACACGAACAATGTGGAGAGATACGGCTAGATATAAATTAGATTACACCATAGTTAACTACACACATAGGAAGATCATTATAAATTGCAAATGTTTCGCAGGAGCGACAGGGTCTCTGACCAAAATTTGATGTTAATGAAGTGTTTCGTAAATTTAAGGAATGAAAAATCAGGTCCGGAGTTTACATAAGTGGAACACAGGGCTTTCACTGCATTAAAGAGGAACATTTATATCAGGAATCAGTTGCTATATTTAGGGTGACGAATTAGCAACAGTGGAAGAAAGATTGTAAGTTCTTCGAGGCGAATTAATGGGAGAAAGGAATCAAAAAGTCATAGGTTAATGAGCAAATTATTATGGTGGTAAATTATTAAAGGTGGCAGAGAGAAGGAAAGTGAAAAACGGCAATACGGAAGAAAGGAAAAGAAAGTACATGGAAGCAAATAATGAAATTAAACAAGAGAATGAGAAAGCGAAGCATTACTTTTTTCTCCTTCCGAAGATGGATACACCGCCGAAACGTTAAATTGAATTTGTCTATTTTTTGTGTGCACTTATATTGATTGACTCGTATATTATTACTCTATGACAGTATTTGGAGGTTTCATGTAATTATTTACCTATCGTGCAATCTTGGATTTTCCCATTTATACCCGGAACTTTTTAGTAGTATGATTTTAATACAATGTTAGTATGTTGTTCCTCCAAGCGACACTTGTATGAAAAATTTGGCGACACGGAAACTGGTTGCCTTGGAATGGGATGGGCATAAAATGCCCTTTGGAAGAGTTAACCCATTCAAATGGAAGAAGAGTGAGTGTCAATTTTACATATGTTTCTATCTTAACATAATCTCTACCTTTGTAATTTGTAAATTCATCGTTGTTACTTTAATGAGTTACATAAATATAAACAAATATATAATGGAATAAATGAATTTATGCCGGCCTCGGTGGCAGCGGGGAAACGTTCTCGTCTGTCAACCCAGAGGTCGCGGGTTCGAATCCCGACTAGGTGTATTTTTTAATCCCCACCTAGGAAATGGATGTGTTTCGTAATTGTTAGTGTCCACCGTAATTGGCCTCTTTGTGCTGTGTGAGGGCGATTGTGAAATAAATAAATGTACTATATATATATTTGTATATATATGTAGAGGTCGTGGTAGCCCAGTGGGTAGAGTGCTTGGCTACTGACCGGGGGACCCGGGTTCGAGACCGGTTGACGACACCTCCAGCTAAACCCAAGCTGAGTAACATCTTCGTGGGAAACCACAGGCGGCACAGGGAAATGAGCTGGCCCCTCTACCCTGATGTGTGAATTTCCACACGCCGTGGGCTTAGTACTAGGTGAGCTCTACCCTCACTTAACATAACAACCTTCCAGTTGATCACTGTGGTGTGTGTATATATATATATATACATACATACATACTAGGAGGGATTAGAGATTGGAAGATAATGAGTGGGGGCGAGAAGGTATAAAAGTTACAAATAAAAATATCTAACTGCAGAAAATAAATAAAGATAATAAATGTGAACCGTATAATATTGATGTAGGAAAAATGGATAAAATTCGGATTTAATGGAAAGTCTAATTTACACAAATTTAAATGTCTTTTATCCTACGATGTACGAGTGACTAGACGGTCGTGAATGATTGAAGCGCAATCCTGCGAAATGAGTCTCTCTCGGACCGCTTGAAGTGGCGGGCGAGAGAGTGGTGCTTCCAACCTCCGACGGCGACTCTCCCTCCTTCTCCCTCCTTCTCCCTCCCTGCCTCCGTGACTCTAGAACCCTCAGTCGCGTGGGACGCCCGCGTTAGGCTGCTTCTGTTTTTAGCGGTGCACTTCATAGGATAATAAGTACACGTCTCTGAAGTATCTCAGTTCCACAAGTGAAATTATCGCTCTATTATGTATTGCCCGGGGTCCTCCAGTGGAAGACGATATTAACGTAACGAAGTCAACATTTAACAGTCTCACATGAGAATAACGTACGAATGCACCTTGAAAATACACTTGATTGAAGGGAAATCTACCGGTTATTAAGGTAATTTTTTGTAGAAATTCAGGTTAGATTTGCAACGCTACAGATAACTCAATCCCTTTTCAATTCTGCCTACTTCGCACCACCTATCATTCTATTCAAAATCCCTATTCTCTCTTCCTACCCCTACCTCGCTTACTTAACATTCTACCCTTTATCACAACCCTCAGCATCTCATTTCCTTCGCCAAACCCATATAACAAAAGCCTCCAACCTATGATCATCATCCTTCCTCATGCACCATGTTTCGTATCCATATAAGTCTACGCTTAATACGAGGGTTTTCATTAATCTTTTCTTCTAGTCTTTGCATAAGGTCCCTCTCGTTAACTCTTTCCTTTACGCAAGGCCTCTTTTACTAATGCAATTCTCCGTCTAATAGAACTGCGTCCATTTTACTCTACGATGCTTCCTAAATATGTAAACTTTTCTACCCTTTCCAATTTTATGATCTTCCAGTGTGTTATTTTGCCTAGCCTAATTTTATCTCGAGAAGCTCCTTACTTTCGTTTCCTCACCGTTAATTTTCATCCCAAACCTCTTACGTTGGTCCCGTAAAGCGCTTTTACTCAAGACTCCACCGTTTCCCATGCCTCCATCACCATATCCTGCGAGTACAAGTTGAAAAGCACGAGCGAGAGCGGACAGCCCTCTCTCTCTAACTCCCCTGCCTAACTGCGCCCATCCAAACTCCGCGCCCGCCACCCTTGCTTGCGCGGCACGAGCCACGTAAGGGCTTTCGATGAATATACACTTATCGTTCAAATACACGCTTACCTCATTTTTCATCAGATTGAAAAGCGGCGACGCATTGAATAATTAATTTCCTACACTCTCTGGCCGTTTGAATGAAGCACGCAGGTCGTCCGATGCGGTTATTGTCCCCCCCCCTCCCCCCCCCCCCCCCCCCC
>WURS02454883.1:0-31395 GCA_011762765.2 Rhinocypha anisoptera
CCACTGCTCAACCACTCTGCCACTACCGCTCTGCCAGTCCATCTACACTCAATAGCCGGCCTGTCTCCTTCTTGCCCTGTCCGTTTCCTCTTCTAGAATTATCTCGATACTTTTACTAATTTAGACAGCACCAAATTTAGAAAATATAAATCAGCTTGGGGATCTAGTGGAAAGTAGCTGATCCAGGGAGGACAAGGCAAAAACCAAGAAAAAGATGACAAGATAGTGTGGCACTGGTGGTTACGCTCTCTGTGTAGGGCTCTCAGTGTACCACTCTCCGAGCTGGAGTGGAGGCAAGAGCTGGAGTGAGCACATGCTTTGCTCGCAGTGTCACACTGGCAGAAGCTCGTTGTGTGTGTATGTACGCTCCACTGTGTTGATTTGCTTTTCCTTGTATGTCGCGTCTCTCGTAATAACTCTCCGCCAGTTTCCGCTCAAGCTCATTTCTACTAGTTGGTTACGTGCCCAAGAACATGGCGAAGCGTCCATCGGAAGGTCTTAACGCTGAGTACTCCAAGCTACCCAAGTTGGATCTACGTTCCGACTTGGATCACATCAATCTGGACCAGTTTGACGATTTAATCAACACCGACGAAGAAGAAGAAGAAGATGAGGAAACCGAGGGACGTGTGATAACTATCGACGGTATTGACATCGAGGCTACCACCGGACAAGTGCTCGAATGTCTCAAGCAGAACAGTATCGAGCAAGGCGATATCGATCATTTTGATTTTTTCTTGCAAGGAACTAAGCTTTATGATGGCCCCTCCATTATTGAACAATGCAAATTGGTTGATGGTGCTCGTCAACAAACACAGCTAATCAACATTAAGCTTGTTATTAAGCACGAACTTAAAAGAATCGAAATCATTGACATTCTTAAACCACATGACAATGGAGAGAACTTGGAAAGCAACGAGGAGCCATCGACCACTACTGCACCTGTTCGCACTACTACACACAAGCCTGTGCATCGTGAGTCAATTCAGCAGAAGCGACTGATTGGAGGTTTAAAAAATCACGCCACTAATCCTGGTCTTGCCTCACCTGGAAACCGCTCTGGAAACAATGGTCAGATTCAACTATGGCAATTTTTGCTTGAGTTGTTAACCGACGCAGAATATCGTGATTATATTCAATGGACTGGATTTGAAAGTGAGTTCAAGCTATGCAACCCCGAAGCTGTAGCTCAGCTATGGGGAAACCGCAAGAACAAGCCAACTATGAATTACGAAAAGCTTTCACGTGCTTTACGTTACTATTATGATGGTGACATGATTGCTAAAGTGCATGGAAAGAGATTTGTTTACAAGTTTGTCTGCGACCTCAAGTCTATCATAGGATATGACGCTCATGAGCTCAACGCCTTAGTGCGCGAAGTCTACGAGAAGCGCAAAAGTTATGGCTACGACTCTTAGAGTACTCCTAGCTTTGCTTTTATTTGCATTCGATTTTAACATTTATCAAATATTTTTACTGGCTAAACAGTTGTCGATTTTTTGTTTATTGTATATATACATATATATGTCTTGTTTTGTAACTTTTATCTGTTAATACTGAAACTTTATTGTGTTTGATTTAAAATTTTGATTTATATTCCCAAAATAATGACGACAGATTCCACTCCAATTTGATGTTTACTGAATCGACAATACTTCTGTCATTCGTTTATTATAAATTTTATAGTTGGACAGTTGAGAGATTCGCTCAGCGCATTCTCATCGGCTTTTACCTCTCTATTGTTTCTCGTATCGACTCGCTCTACTTAGATATATGAATTAATAAATAAAATTATATAATTTTGCATATATATGCTGTTAAAGTTGATCATAGTTGATGGTGGACGAGTCAGGAGAGTAACGTGCAGCCAATTATCGATGTGACTGGCGCGTGCCGCGTCATTGTTGCTATACTAGTGATCCTGCTTGTGGCTTCATATTGTGTGGTGCAATCCCGAGAGATCAATAGCCACAAAGCCGATAGTGATAGTGAACTACCACAGGTACTGCCCTTATCATCACATCACTCTCTCTCTCTCTCTCTCCCGTTATCGTCATATTCTACACTGTTGTTTTATTATTCACCACATGAGCCCCACGGAGCACTCTGCTTCCATTCATCTGTTTCTCTAGTTTCTAACTGACATTAATCTAAGCAAGTTGAGTTGTCGACGCAACATTCCGTTGAGAGCGAGTTGTCCACCGAGTCCTGTTCATGTCCGACTTAAAATGAGTAGAAAGTCGTCTTGTGTTTGCGCATCGCACCTGTTCTTAATCGATGGCACCCTCTAGTGCAAATCTTGGTGTTGATTGGCGATTGAACTATATCGATGAGCTCGAACGATTCATTATTGATCACTGATCATTACTTATTGATGATAGTCAGCGACGCCATTTCGCTACGGAGACTGACCACCTTTGGATTTATACTGCCCAATGGCATCATTTGTATCACTTTACGCTAATAAGCATCTATCCGTACCGGTGATCTATCAGCCTCAATTATAGAACTTGTATTGTCTTGATGATATCATTCACTGCATAGGGGCTTACAATCATACTCGTATCTTCTAAGCTTGTGAGCTTCCTATTTTATTTTATCCACTCACCCAACACTTGAAGTGGAGAATACAGTAGAATTCAATTAAAAAAATAAAACTCTCATAGTTGATGTGCGTTTGCATTGTAGCAGGCAATACTCCTAAAATTGAGTCTTATATACAATAGAAGCGGCAAAACAAAGCAGGCACGAGAGATTTAATGAAACTCATGGAGAATGGGAGGTGTTAGTTATCGACGGAAGGATTTACGCAATGGGTTAGATGGAACACTCAATACTACTACAGTCTGGCTAAGCATTTTGCTGGCGTTCAGAGCAATATGCCACTTGGGACAGACGAGCTAAGCCGCTTCACCCCGGTATTACCTCGGATGAATGGTCATTAATTAATCAAAGCTTATTAGCAACAATGTCTTTGCACCGCGAGACCACCACAAACACTGGTTGTAGTGACCTTGGTCAGTGCGCAACACACCCTCGCTTTGCCAGAATCGATACCAAATGAACTTGGTGGCACTAACGATGCGTATCTTCACTGTAGATCAATTACCGGCTGGGGGTTCGACCAGGCAGTGAAGAAGACAACAGTGTAATCATGCCATCACTCGCCTAACTCGAGTTGACCCGCCCAAACGCGAAGTGTTCTTGGTGGATCACCTTGCATAACAGTGGCTACCTTGTGGTGCCACACGCTAATTGAGGCATCGTTTCCAAGTCAGATAGATGAAGTTTCTTGCCAAAAACGCCTCTATCCAACATTCGCCACCCAAAGTATCGATGAGTTTGTAGCTTTGATCGACAGATTAATGGACGCTCTTTGCCACATCGCAACTTTGTACAAGTTTTTTCACCTTTTAATGTAAAATTTTGCCGAACCATTCAAACCAGAAGCAGTCAGCAGAATTTTTACCATGCTACCGCGCCGTGTTAGCAAACATTCATTATCAAATGGACTTGTGTTTTCAAAGCTGATCGAAATAGAAAAATGATAAAATGAAAAGATAATTCAATTAGAATATAGAGTTTGTTTTAAATCGATTTACTTCTTATGCGGCAAGTTCCTGAATTGCTATGTACATCTGATTCAAAGTCGATTTCACGGCGGAAACGGACGAATGATTTTAAATTGATCTGCGCATTCAATCGATCCTTGCCACTTGCTGAATCGATCATTTGCCGAGGGGCTATATTAGCTAGTAGGGAGATTAACAGTAGTCGGCGTGCCACTGACCTACGCTCATGTAAGCTACATACTGGTTCCGTTTGAAACTTAAGTTTTACTGCCCACTGGATTCGCATCAAAAGGCGAATCCTTGTCAGATTAGACTAGTCGAATAGAATTGAACTGACAATTTGCTTCATCCATTGTTAGCACTCAATCTTTTCCGATCAATTACATAACTCTTGTGCGATGTCTTTACACAACAAGTTGGCAGTAGTGTGAAAGTGAGGCACAGATCATTACCGACGGTCGCATCCATTTGATCTACTCGACAGTTGTTCCATTTGGCCAAGACTATATGCCCACTTGCTCTTACACATTTTACATTTGTCATTGCGAAAGAGCTTTCAAAAGTTCAATGTTTCATTTGAGTATGCTTTACGCAATTAGCACAAGCCATGAAGGTTGGATTGTGGTCCATGGTTTGCTGCATCAATCTGGGTGAAGAGCACAATTGGTGCAGTGTAAACATGATTGGGTGGTGCTACATTGCCAATAAAACTTGGGGAAGCAATGGCACTTAAACCTTGTCAAGTGGGCCCTGTTTGCTTCTCATAAATCAGACATTGCTCACTGATATAAACAAAACGAGGCCTTTGGAAAAATCAAACACATCACCAACTGTGATTTATGGATAGCTAGCGCCTTGTTTCGATTAGCGATTTGTTTCGCATTTTGACTAATTTATATCTAATGACACTCAAATCAACTCTTGTTATGGGTACTGGGCAATTGGAAAATTCCAGATTTGGGCAGGACATGAAAACGGGAGAAGGAAATGGCCAGAGCGAGAGGGTAGTTCAAATAATGACTGGGCTTGGTTATCGAGTCTGCACGCCGAACAGCGGAAGTGAAGCGCGAGATTCACCGAGTTTGTCTGTTGCCTACTAATCGAATTAAAGGGTCCACTGGCCATACCTGACCAACGTATTCTCTTCCGCTCGTCCGCTTCTTATGCTAATTCTCCTTCAACTCGACGCCTGATCAAGCGCGAGACCAAGTAATTGAATTAAAGCCATTAATTAAAAATAATTGCACGGCACAGGCGAGAAGTAATGACACGAAGACAGACTTGTTAGAGCAACGAATTGTAGTGCTAACTATTAAAATATTTATTGCATCAGCCATTCCAAGAAACTAAAAAAAGAAATTCATACAGTCCTATCAAGTGGATATAGAAACGCCTAAGACTAGGACTAGAGTGATTTAGTATATGAGAATATACACAGTAGCGTCCAGGTCGATTGAAATCCAGCTTATATTTAAAAATTAAAGAGCAAGTCAAAAGGAATGAACAAAATGACTTTTCCTATTCTAATGCGTAAACACAAATATCTATAAAAGTAGAAAAATCCTAAAAACATTAATGTGAAATTATGTGACAGGCAGAAGGAGGTGCGGGTCGGAAGTTAGACTCAATTAGTTTTCATTGGAACATGACCACCACATTGCTCATGTTACTCGGCTGTGTCACGATAATGGCCACACTTGACGTAATTCTTCGCGATTTGTATCTCAAAACCAAAATAGAATTAGTATTAAGTGATAGAACATCGACAAATAGATAAGCTGATAAGTCTGCACTTGATCACTCGACATCCTCCAGTTGAGTCTTTGATAAACTAAATATTGGACTTCTGAATTAATGAATCAACTAAAAAAGTTGTATAAACAAAGATGCGTCCGCATTTAATTTCAAATTTGATAAATTGTAAATCTATCGGCGTAAGACTATCGCGCTTCTTTGCAGTCACAAGCCCTAGTCGTTTGGCTAACTCAAAAGTACTAAACACTGACACAATAGCCTTAAACTTTACATGTAAATTTAAAAATTAAATTAATAAAAAATATTAGTGCAAATAAAAAAGAGTTTGCAAGCGGGTCTCATGCAAAATAAATACATTGCAAAACACTGACACTGTCAGCAAGCGAGTTGATTGTTCGCCAGTTTGCGTGGGTCTTTGTTTCAGTACACAGAGTAAATGAAGACGCGTTGATGGAAAGCAAAGGAGTGTGGTAACACGGCAATGTGGTCCTTGTAGCAAGAATTTAAATTGAAGCCCAGAGATCACTAGTGCGAGAACTGCAATTACATCGCCGCATGGTGCTGGCATGTTGCACTGCTCGCTACCAGGAATCGATATGAATTTTTGATTTCACGGCACCCTCTCGAGCCATTTGGGCACTATGCTAATGCAAGTAGCGGACTTCAGTACCGGACAGCATTGATGGCTGCTGCTGGTGACGAGTTGCCACTCGACAGGCAACCCAAGTGCCACCAGACAAGTGAAAGTTTTTTATTTTTTAACTTGGTTTCTGACGTTGCGTGCGGCACCACTCTATCAACCTTCATTCTCTTGGTGTAAGTTGACTAGAAGTGTTAATTAGAAATCCGTCCAAGTCGATCCAGAAAAAACAACAAACACCAGTCTATATTGGTAACGCGCGTAGTAGCTACTACGTAGTTGTAGTAGTAAGCATAGAATTAGTAATGCTGGCACCAGGTGTGATCACTCATGAGTTGCTACTGACCCTACCATACCGGCGTATTAATTTCCGCTGCCGGTGCATCGGCAATGACTCTCCCAGGTATTCTCCGCTATTTGAGGTATTCCCCTGCCTTGGATCAGTAATTAAATTTCTTGATCCACAGTTAATTTGACGCCAAACTACTATGCTCACTAAACGTAGCTTACATCGTGTTAATCAAATATTTAATTTTTTGTTAAAACAAGAACCAAGGAATTGCTAGACAAGTGCTAACCAGTAATATTCGCAAGGTGCTAGTAGTGGATGTGGCACCATCGATTAAGCAAGTGGCGCGCACATGACAGCATTGAGGGTAGTGGTTGTAGTGATCCATTCCAATCACGTTCCATCTAGTCTGCTGGCTCTTAGGGCCAATTCCGCCAGTTAGAAAACCGCTCGCCACCACAAAGGCCAAATTGAGCGTGCCTACTCACCAACCTCAGCTCATCACACTGTAAAACCTTGTATTGTGACCAATTAAAATGGAACATTTATAAATATTTTGGTTTATGGTTTAGAAAAAGCTAAAATGAAGTGCTACTAATTTTTAAGCTCACTGCTCATTTATTCATTTAGTCTCTTGCAATGACCCATTTGGCTTGTAATTAACACTTTCTCTCTCACATACTCTATCTCATTCTGCTTCAATCTATATCGTGCATGTTCGCATAATTCTTTTAGACAATGCAATTATGTTAATAGAATTGAGGGAAACGTCAGACTCACATGCCAAGGGAGACTATCAATAAATCATTACGGCTTGACATCGATCAACAGTTCATACTCTATCAAGTTGAATCAAGAAAGTGAGTTGTGATCAAATAAGAATTGTAAATTGTTTTAGGAACAAGATTGTTTTAGTTTTCCTAGAACCCAAAAGTCTAAGCCAGCTGATGGGGAATTAATTTTGTTTCAAGATATAAAAAATTACTAAGTCAACTCACCGGAACATTAAAAGCGAGTCAGAGTTAGTTAGTTACAAGATTAAGACCCAATTACTTGACACAATCGGTTCTTGTCAGCATTCGAGAGCTTGGTGTGACACGCTTCCAGTGTAATGTTGACAAACGGCGAGAATTTCTTCGAGTCGGTGCTACTCTCACCGGTATTGATCATTGAGTATACAACACGCGTGTCATGAACAAATACTGAAACTTGCTATGTTTACTCAGCTATTTGCCACAGCACTGACCAACTCCCGACATTTGTTTTGATTAGCATAACTCGGGTTGCAGCTCGGTCAAGTTGATCCAGTTAATCAAAACAGAACTAGTCAGACTCAAATTAAATCAAACACAAAACAACGAAAGTTTGCTTTCACAAGTGGATTCCAAATCTTCGCCAGTTCGACGTTTGAAGTTTGGTTGGTGTGTATTGGTTGAGTCCGGAATTTAAAGTGAAAATGTGAGCTTTAGTAGTGAACAAAAGAAGCGCGCACAAGTGGATTTGCTGGCGGAATTATTGTTCTTATCCGTAGTGTTGCCAAGTGAGCGCCAGAGTGAGATTTGAATTTGTCTGCGAGTGGTTGGTCTGGTTGCCTTGGGTTGGCGTGGTGACTGACTGGCGAATGACTCGCTGAGCGTGCACATGCCCACAGGACAGCTGGTCGGACAAATTTGACTCGGTGCGCCGTGATACGCGCCATCAGATGAGGCTTCGAGTTGGAGGCGCGCCCGCACTGCTCACTGTGGCTAACTACGCTCCACTCTAGCCGAGCTGGTGTGGCGCCCAGCCCGCTCGGGTGCGCAACGCACAGGTCCACTGGGTACACACTTTTGGCAGAAACAAACCAGGACCGGACTGGGCCATTCTCTTCTCACAGCACCCACGCTAGGTCTGGTCACTGCCAACTCTTGCTCTATTAACTCCATTTGCTTTTATTCTCGCCTCTATGACAAATTCTCACACAATAGCTCTTGTTTGTGTCAAAAAAATAAATGTTAGTTTTAGAGAAATCCAGAAAAACAAAAAAAATAGACAATGGCACAAATAATAGTGGTTCTTCAATCTGGAATCGTTTCAAGTGTTTAGTCCAAAAGTGAGAGAATCATAGAGAATAGAGATCAATTTATCAGGTCACTTGGCGGCTTGTCGACTTGCGTGATGACAAATGTGATTTAATCTATCAATTGTCACTGATGTCAGACACAAATCACCGTGGAGAAAATCCCCAAATGTGTCATTGAGTCCAGTGGTAAAGTTGGGTGCAGATCTTACTGTGTCGTAGAATGCCGCTTGCCATTCGCCAATGCATTTGTGGCTGCCAGGTGTAACTGCGTGCGGAGAGAAATAAAACATTCGTCTTGCCTCAAACTTATTTTGCTATGCTTCACTAATGCAATTCAAGTTATGGTATTTTTATTCAAAAATTGTTATCAGAAATCACGATAAGAAGAAAGCCAAACAGAAGAATCATTATGAAAGAAAGATTGATTTTGGGTCTCGAGATAGTAACGACGCCATAGCAGTGAATGGGATGGGGGAGAATTGGTATTCCAAGTTAGCCAACAGGATCGAAGTTGCAATGTCAATAAAAGTTCGTCTCCCATCAGCCAACCAATATCAACACAGAAGTGTGAATGTTTATTAGGTTGTTGTTTTATTTTTTTGCATGATTAAATCAAGTTTAATAATCTAGATCAATAGCAGCACAAAACGTTTATGTAAGGCCTTACGACATTTATTTCCACATGACAACTCGTCACTGTCAAACAAGAAAGCATAATGTTGGCAAACTTTTTTTAATGGTGGCACATCACAACTAATATTTGCTGTAACCGAGAACTACTTGTGGATGATCAGCCTATTTCAATGGCCGATAAACGGAAAAGTAAAATGCTTGGGTGCCACTGCCAGCAGGAAGTATCTATACTCATGGAGACTGCAATAAAAGAGGTTTGTCCTGAGCCTGATTTTTGGGCTAGGGCACCAAAGATGTGAGATGTGTCAGAACAGCAATTGTCAACACGGCGTTAACTGAGTTAGCCAATAAGGCGCAATCGAGTTGACAAATGGTGTGAAGCCCGATCGATAGCATCCGACTCGATTGGCCAACATCATTCATTTACAGCACTAATTTAGTAACTGTAAATGCTTAATTAAATTTAAGTCTTTTACATTGAGCATCACTTGTGGTAAGACCAATTTTAAATATCAAAGTTGACCCTGTGATGTCTTGGGTGATTAATCTTCGAGATGTTAACGGCCAACAGGCAATTCTGCTCGGCAGCACTAAAAATAGGAATCGAACGACTGTGTGCTTTGACTATTGCCGCATCTATACTGCAATCTGATGATTTCAACTGAGTAAACTTTGATTAGAGATCTTCAATAAATGGTACGCTAGACACAAATAGGCAAAATCAAACCCGTGCGGAAGTTGTGCTTTGCCGCGGTAAGTGAATGGGCGCGTAGTGCCTATTCTAATTGGCTGGGTCCAATAATCTTATTGTCAAGTGAACTTTTTTTGGGTCGCCAGTATAGGATCAGCAGGCTATGCAGCTAGTAAGTTTCAAATAAAGCATAGACCCCAGTGACTAATAAACTACGTTGTGAGTTGACCATCCACGCGCAATGTGCTTACTCGATTCAGCCACTCGAGGTATTCATCCCACCAGGCAGAGTGGGGTGACACTGTCAAGAGGGTAAACAGAGACAAATGCGAGGTCTACCGACTTCTTCACTGGCACATCTGAGCCCTACTCTCTTCAGTTTCACTTTACACATCAGACAGTTGCAGTGCTCTACTGCCAATATTTAAACGCATTGACAAACTTCAAGACTTGCTAAAGAAAGTTTGATTTGAATCTATTTGTTTCCAAATATTCCCAGTCATGACAACAAGAAAGCATTTCGTCTTTTTAAAAGATAATAACATCAAACTCTAATTGGCAGTTGGATAAGATTAATTCTGTCAATAGTAGAACCTAGTAATTAGATTATAATAGAAATATGATAATGACTTGAATCTGTATATAAATAAAGTTCAACTTTGGCCAATTGGATTAGACATCTTCTGGAGCGTAATTTCATTGTTTCAATCCTAATCACAACTAGTGTTTATCAATTGGTGAAGATGAGTTTAGACGGGTTCATTTCCAAGTGTTAATTTATTTTATACTTGCAGCACGACATATTAACTGGCTTACCCAAACTAGACCTTGCTTGGAAGCAGTTTGTGGCATTAATCAATTTGCACTACCATCACCACTTAGTAAAGGCAAACCTTAAAAAATGAAACTGACACTCTGTTTTGTATAGTATCTCGGCAAAGATTCACAAACCCGTGACAGCTGGACAATTAATTCCATTTTTAGTACACATAAATGATCCATAGTCACGATACTAGATGCCGAGAAGAAAAATGTTTTAAATTTCACTTTATCTCGAGAATAAAAATCAAGTGATTCATAATAATCTGCAATATTTTTCTCTCTTATATTCAAAATAAGAATCAAAAAGGCTGAAGCAGTATGGAAGAAAATCCAAGTGAAAGCTTAGAGAGAGAGAGAGAGAGACAGACAGAGTTGGACGGAAACTTGACTCGTCTTGATAAGTGAACGAGCGTCAAATCGAAAGGTATCACCCAAGCTAAGTGGGACCTAGTTCAAAGGGGGACCAGCTCACACAAGCCCTGCCCATTGTAGCTGGCCCAAGGCTTACAATGACCAACTCTAATTATTTATAATTCGTTCTACTGCTCATTATTTTAATTGATTGATGCTATATTTCTGTTAAATTAATTTTCTGCCTATCCGACTTGGGGTGGCTTGGATCGAACGAGTAGTGAGTCTACTCTATTCAAGTCGAGTCAAGTGCGACCTTCATTTTGTAGGGTGGCCTCTGTCGAATCAAATATTCTCTCAAGCCATCCATTTGCATATCGATTCACATCTCAAGCAGCTAATAAAATTAGGCTTTGAAACAATCATTTTTTAAATATGACGAGCATAAAGCATGATGCAAATACCGAAATCCTCCCTAATCCCATGCTCGAGGTGGCAAGCATTCTAATAGGCAGCTTGAAAGTTTTAAAAAGTAGTCTCAACAACAAGGCGCCCGTGTTGTTGTCTGTAAATAATAAAAATAATGTTAATATATGGAACTGTGGTTTGGTCGTTCCTCAATGATGACATGCTAGATTAAACCAGTTTGTCAACGCAAAGCAAGGGCAAGAGTCAAGATAGCATTTGAATTGAAGTGCTCGATTGGTACTACCACTATCCTATCACGATTTACCTTGCGATGACAAACAACCTTTGTTGTTCTGCTAGCATTGTGCTGCTTTCACTTCAACAAATCAACATTTTGCTCAATCATTCCAAAGAATAGAGTCGAGTGGGATATTCTACTTAGAATCCAATATTCGTACATCTCAGTTCGAGGAACAGTGGCTATGCAAGTGCATGATAAATTGTGTTATGATTAAACAATGCAAACCCTTGTAAAAATTCAAAAAAAATAAAACGATGACATTCTAAATTGGCACAAATTGATGAGAAAACGATGCTACTTTTGCATTGAACATCGCATAGCACTACTCGGAATCGGGATGAAAAGAGCATTGGCAGTGATTAATCAGATTAATTGGAGAGATGCAAGCCGAGTCGAGTGACAGTGAGTGGAGAAACAAATCGGATTTCAATCGCGTGCACCAGCCTTGCCGAGCGACCACACTGAGCCACGACCACTCGGCTTCCACCGATACCGATCATTCCAATGCATCTCATCTTGTGTCATTAATTAATCTAGACCCAATTTCTTATCTTACATGGATTGCTTTATTTGTTCTCTTTTTCTAGTGACATTAGATGCTCGCGGTGTTGCTGACGAAAGTTACCAATCCTTTCATGAACAAAACGAGTTTACTCATTCAATTCATCTGTCTATTCACAATGGAATACATAAAATGTACATCTACTTGTCTGTCTGAAATGTTTCGAAAAAACAATGTTATTTGTGAAAACAGTTTTTAATAAAAAGTACCAAACTTTTGTTTACCCTGGATTGAGTGATAACAAAGGGATTAGAGGTGATCTCGCAGAATAGCTCCATTCAAATGACACGCTTCGATCGAGTGTTGCTTTACTTAGTCAAATCAATCTGGATTCGAATCATAGAAACAATATCCTGTGCATTTAAAACCAAATTGTTACAAATACAAAACCATTAAAAGTAAAAAGTATAATAAAATATTAATAATAAATATAAGTTTGGGGTGGTCGCATTTCTCGTGCTTTTCTCAAGTAGTGTCTCAGAGGAAAACCTATAGTTTTCTAAATGATCAGCATAGACTGATTTAAGATGAAAAATTAAATTGCTCACAGTGAGATAGATAAGATTTGAGACTTGTCAGTGAGAAGGGAGAGGCATTCGAGTGATGCACGGGGATGTACGGCACACTTCTGTCTGTAAAAACCTTCCTGATTACTCGTTTTATCATTGGCCAGGCTGTGCCACTGTACGTAAACGCACTAGATCTCTCTTCTCTCTTTAACTTGCTGCCAAGAGATGTTTACCTTTTTAGGACATAACACTGATTAGTTGTTTGTCCGTTTGGTGGTATTTTTTTATAAATCGGAAGACAACAAAATGTTACACATTGCAAGAAATGTTGATGGAACAATACGAATCAGAGCCAGCGAGTAAGGCAGCTGAGTGTGTTAGCGACAGTTCGATTGGCAAACAAAATGGCTGCTTCACTGATGGTAGCACACGCCATTACTTGACGCACGCACACCATCTCTGCTCAAGTGTGCTGAACCGAGTGCAATTAATCGAATTAAACTCAAATTGATGCTCGCTGACCAGCAAGTGACTATCCGGTGTCATCGAGCCCGTTCTAACCAGACTCGTTTCAGATTCTCAAAAGGGCTATACAACACACTCTCGTGGCCAAGAATGGACTTAGCGAGTCCATTCTGCACTGCAAGCTATATAGCTAACATGTCAACTCAGGTACACCAGAATGACTTTCACAATTTGGCTTCTTGCCGTAACGATGGCGAAGCTTTTGGAAAACTCTTATCATCACACTGCGCTGTTGTCATAAGATATCAAAATGATTTCCAAGCGATGAAAAGAGTGTTTGTGAGATGCTGAACAATAGTGATACGTGAACACAGCTTCTGACTGCCGGTGACAAATCCATTTAACTCGAGTGTCCTCTCTGGGTACTCTACTTGCTCAATAGCTAGACATCTCTAGTTTCTGATTGACCTAGCGACTCAACGCACTCAATCCACGATTGAAGAGGCAAAAACCACCATTTTAACAAGTTTTCCTGTGCCGTCTCTTCATAACAAGCTAGTCTGCCACTGGCTAGTGTGATAGCCATTGGAAACGAGAAGAGAAACAAGACGACCACGCATTTTGGTTGTGTTTGCTCAAGCTACCGCAGATTTGGCCAGACGGTGAATGAAGTAATGCCAACTATCGTCGCTGCTATGACTACCGAGTGTTGCTCTAAGATGCGGTGAGGCTCAATCAAACCACAGCACTCATTACCACAACCTACGTGTTTGCTGATGTCGTTGCCGAACTACACACCAAAAACAATGGCACCCACCGAATCTGTTCAGAGGCAAATTGACCAGCTATCTCAGCAGTTATCAACCTTACGTCTTCCGCACAAACTCAATCAGTATCGGGCTTATGAAAAACAGCTACGTTTGCTGCGACAATCCACTTCCAACCAATCTGAAATTGAGAATGTTTTGGATCAATTACAAACTAAGCTGGACAAGTCAGTAATCTGTGGCGTAACGCAATGCTTTATTTGTGGACCCGAAAGCAATAACCAACCAAGTGGTTCAGTTCAGCCGGCTTATTTGCGTTCTAGCTCGGCTAGTTCTACTATCAAAACTCAACCTAAGGAGATCAATGGTTATGCTAAGCAAATCAGTTTGGTTGAAAGCAGGCCAGTGCCTCAAAATATACCAACTTCACAGTCCTCGCCACCACCATCAAATTTTCACTTAGAACCAAGAGATAAAAAATTGAAAACTGAAATTTTAAATCATCAATCGGAAGAGAGCAAAAAGGAGACTCAACCCGAGCCCATGATTGAAAAACCAACTTCTACAGCTCCAACAATTACACTGAATAGTACTGTAAAAGAAACAAACGAGCCACTTACAGGTATGTAGTTGCATCGAAAATCTTGTTAATATCATGCTTTTATCGTTTTCCATAAAAAGTTATATATATAATCTATAAAATAACAAAAATTCCACACAGAAACTCTGGCGACATCTAGTAGCAACGACAGCGTCACTCAAAATGGCACCAAACCGAAACCCAATGCAAAGCCGATTCCGGTTGCCAAGTCCCCGATCACGTCTCCCTCTAAAACCCCCATCAACAGCTATCGAGCCTACAAGGACTTTATCAACAACTACTCAGCCAACAAAAGCAAAGCTTCGATTGGTTCCAATAGCACTCCTTAAATCCTAGCGATGAAAACTAGTATTCTCCATTTCGCAGTGATAGCACATTGTTTGCACTGTTAACTTTGATTTCAAACTACTATTATTTGTTATATTGTTGCATTTAAATGTTTATTCTTGTTATCTTTATGTTGACCTTTTGTTTGATGTTGTTTGTCAGTGTTTTAAAAAATATATATAATGATACACTAATTGCGACCATAACTTGTAAATAGTGGATAATTAGAAACAACATCAAAATATGAGACAAAGCCAAAAATAATAATAGAGTGAGAGTGAGATGGAGTGGACAGTGGGTGGTGAGGAAAGACCCACGACGAAGAAGGGTGAGTGTGAGGGCGGCGATGAGTCACTGATCATTGAAAGGTGGAGTGTGATTGCAGTGCGCCGCGCGCAAGAGAACTGAGCGCACGATGCTCCCTTAGCATCACTGGTGCACTTATCGATGTTCCTATTAAGATGAGGGGAAACGGTCTGACAAGGTAGCGCGTCATCGAGTGCTCGTGGAGCTACTAATATAATGCGTCACCTCGTCTCGCTGGTTGGTTCATTCCACCAGAACGACTTGCCGACTGCAAATCACTAACCAATCGACTCGCAACACTGACTTCGATTACCACAATTGATTCTAGTCGATTGACTTGTTGTGTCCACGCATCACAACCAACCCGTGGAGTTCATGACATTGTGTGCTGTTCCACGTAATCAAGATGGCAACTCCAACCAAAAATTTTCCAACCGGGAGCTACCGTTCGTATAAAAGTTTTCTGAGCAAGTATTCGAGTAATCAACCCAGCAAAGCTCATCCACTGGAGCAAGCAGTGAACAAAAAAGATGAGAGTGTGACCAATTGCAACGAGTCTTGCAAAGGCGAACCATGTAATTCGAACTTGCCCAATGAGATGATCGACATCAATGCACTATTGGCTATGACCAATCAAGAGATCGAGCTAATTGATAAAGAAGTACTCAAACAATTTTTGCTGTTGTTAAGTGAACACCAGACTAAGAGGATTGACATCAACAACAATCTCGAGCACCGAAAAGTGACTGATTGCAACCGTGTCAGTGCATTGAGCAATGCAGACATCGAGGGCAACAAGCAAAGCTTGATCGAATCCCTTAAACGACAACTGGAACGATATCGACACGATTAACCATTATTGCACTCAATTTCTAACACATATTCACTTTGTACGTCTCTAAGTCATCTGATTAGCCTTAAAAAGCTAAATTTTGTGATCAATTAAAGGATATCTGTAAATATGCATTACAATCAAATAAAATACAATTTCTAAAGTTAACAAGTCTCGTAATGATCTCTTGAATTAAACAAAGTGTACACTTATTGTTACATGTTAGCTTTATTTCTTAGTTCAAAATCATTAACTGTTATTCTGCCAAGTCAGAGTCGAATGTGTTCCGGGCGGATAAAACTATAGCATCTATATTATAACAGTAATAACCCTCATGACAAAACCAATATCGAACTCTTATTAGTTGATATGAAATAATTACTAATATAAAGATGATGACAAATTGGTGCAGAAAAATATATAATACAACAATACATACTAAGATTGAGAGAGAGAGCAACGATTCATTGCATGACACTCAGCATAAGCTCTCGCATTTTGGTTTCGCACTCCTCGAAAACATCAGCATAGTCATCGTGTTTCTTGATGAGCACCATCAAGGCAGGTCTTCGCACTCCAATCGCAGCCGAGATGTCGGTCCTGAAGGGAACATACACGTAGGGAATGTCTTTGTCCTCGCACACCGCCGGCATATGGCACATTATCTCCACTGGCGTCACGTCTCCAGCAAAGACAACCAAACCACGCTCACCTAGGACAAAATTGCCATATACATCAGTATGAAAAAACATGTTTGAGACTATCGTTGACATACCTTTGCGAATTCGCAGTTGCACATCTTTCAATCCAATGCGAAGCAATGCTTTGCGATCTATCTTGCTAGCCTTTCGCATCAGTTTAAAAAGTTTCTTGGCAAGCTTCTTGCTAGCCATCGGGTTAGCAATAACGGATACAAAGTTGAGTTTATCCTCATAGGGCAATTCCATGAGGTCGCGACGAGTTTTGGGAAGAGTAATTTCTCCATTCGCCTCGATGTCCACCGTCTCTTCTGGGATGGTGTCATTGAGAGTATCGTCATTCTTCGATTTCTTGTTCTTCTTGGCAACCTCGACTTCGCCGTTAGCGCTGTCGTCCAAGAGTCGTTTGTGTCCCATCGTATTAGAAGAATCAAATCACAAATAAAAACTAGCGCAAAGTTACAGAGCAGTGCAAGTGATACAAACACGTGTTGGAAGTACACTGGTGTGTGTGAATAAGCATGCACTCACAGTGGAACGCTACAGTGGTGTGTTTTATCAAAACAACATTTTTTATATTTTAATAACAAGTATTTAAAATATGGCAAAATTTCAATGGTAAGTAACCTTAATTATTTTTTTATAAAAATAAATCCAACAAGATAAAATATCCGTTTAAATATTATAAATTAATAAAAATATGTGTAACAGATTCAATGAAAGGCGCAGTATAAGAAATACGTTGGTGTAGAAATAGTGGATAAGTGAAAAGAAAAAATTGAATGGGTGGAAATAGCGAGTGCCACACTAGGTGAATTTAAGGTTAGTCGGCGTCTGCTCGTCATCTGGTGTCAGTGCGTCCTCGAAGTTCCACAACAATGTCTCGAAAAGCCTTTCTCCAATTGCGCGAAGTGTTGCAGGTGAGCAAGTGCCACTTGGCCAGCCAGGCGGAAGCATCCAAGTTGGTAAAGCCACCAGTGCCCATGTTTGGCATCGATGGACGCTATGCTTCGGCTCTCTACTCGGCTGCCTCCAAGAAGAACAAGCTGGAACAGGTGGACAAAAATCTCAAAACTCTCCTCGATTTGCAACAGAAAGATGCCAAGTTTCGTGACTTTTTGGTCAACCCGCTCATTAAGGTAATTTATTAACATACATGTTCATATATGTGTAATTGACATGTATTTGTACTTTTTAAGCCGAACCAGAAACGCGAAGTTTTGAGCAAGTCGTTGGCTTCGAAGCTCAACCTCGATGAGCTGACAATTAATTTGATTACCGTTCTTTCTGAGAATGGACGCATGAAATACTTTCCGTTAGTTGCACGTGCTTTCAACAAGACCATGGCGTTTTCTCGTGGAGAGATCAACATTACGGTCACTGCTTCCTCTCCTCTCGACGCGGAGAGCGAAAAGGAATTGAACTCGATTCTCCAAAGTTTTGCTAAGGGTCTGTCTTTGTTTTTGTCAAATTTATATTCAATATTAACTTGAGTATGTTACAGGAAAGAAGCTGATTGTGAACACAAAGATTGACAAGAGCATTCTTGGTGGTCTTATTATTGATTTTGATGGTGAACGCTACATTGACATGTCAATCAAGAAGAAGTTTAACCAATATGCAAACTTACTTCGTCAGCCTCTTTAAATTTCGTTATTGTTTAATGGTCAATGTAATTGAATTTTAAGTATATATTTCATTAATAGTTATTAAATTGAATTGATTCGAATTTCTCGATGACTACTTTTGGAATATAACTAGCGGTAAAAGAAGTAGAGTAAAGGCGAAATTGAGTTGATTGAGATTACCTCTGTAGTGTGATATGGCAGGTGTTTATCTGAGGCAAGCGATTCGCACACCAGAAACGACCACAGGCAGTGGACCTTTCTTTGAATTCTCGGCCACCTCGTGTCAGGGCTGGCGAAACACCCAGGAGGATGTGCACTTGATCATGCCTCACTTCGAGGAGAATGCGGCACTATTCGCCGTTTTCGATGGACACAACGGAGTGGAAGTGGCCACCTATGCCGCCAAGTACCTGCCGGACTACATTCGTGCCAATCGAAAGTACCAAAACGGACAAATAGTGGAGGGTCTCAAAGAAGGTAATTAGATAGCCTGATTGCAGAACGTGATTTAGTTTTTATCATTTTTGGCATCGATATTCTCTAAATTCAGAAGCTATGGAAAACTCTACCGCGGTGGGTATTTCAGCAAATTTTATTTGTTTGACAAAAAAACCTCATTAACAGGGACACACATAATAGCCAAAATCTCAAGTTATTTTTATTAAGTTTAATAGCCTTTAGCTAATCAGAAAATGAGTATTTCATGTGTATCTCCGACATAGTAGATCAATATGGGTTTGTTTCCATTAAGATTCCCACCCGTCGGCATCAAAGTTCTTGTACACCTTTAACACTTATAACGCTATTGAATCACGCATGCGTAATTCAATAGCTTTTCTTCTGCTCGACAGTTCGATTCTTCTCAGGGACTCGATCAATGAGTTGCGAGAGATTCGACGCGAGATGCATCCCGAGCTGCCCGAGTACTCGCCGGGCTTCACCAGTGGCTGCACGGCAGTAGTGTGTTTGCTCAAGAACAACACCTTCTACTGCGCCAACATAGGCGACTCGCGGTGTGTGTTGTGTCGTGGCGGGAGGGCGTACCCACTGTCGCGTGACACCAAGCCCGAATTGCCCGGCGAGGCGGCCAGGATTGAACGTGCCGGTGGCACCGTGGTCAGGGGACGCATCAACATGCAGATTAACGTGTCTCGTGCTTTCGGCGACCACATGTACAAGTGCAACCCCGACCTGCGTGTCTTCGAACAGATGATAGTGGCACTTCCTGAAGTGTTAGTTGAGCCCTACCTCGAGTCGCTAGACCAGTTCCTGGTGCTCATGTGCGACGGCATTTGGAATAGCCTCAGCAACGAGGAGGTGGTGAGCTTTATCAACAAGCGCATCAAAAGCAGAAGACTAAATCAGATCACCGAAGAGATCGTCCAGAAGGTACTACCCAAGGAGATGCCCGAATCGGGTATCAAAGGCAAAGACAACATGACCATTCTGATAATCAAATTCACCAAGACTAAACAAGCCAGCAAGAGCAAACTACGATTGAAGCAAGGTTAAGTTTTCTTTTCTTCTCACTTCACAGTCCGATGCGTCCATTAAACTACTGCAATCGAGTTTGCGTTTATAAGTTTATTGTTTTAATATAATATAATAAATAGATAGACATCGAAATTAAAATGATATACAAACAAGAATATAATTTATAAAAAATTATAATTATAGAACATAATGGAATAGAGGTATAACCAGCACCTGCTGAAACCATGGGAACATAAGTAGTTAATGTAGATTTTGATCCTTGTTGGTTTTGTTCGAAATAATTTGGTGATACGATTTGAGGTCGATTTCGTGATATTTCAACCATTGCATAATGTGCGCGTTCACTGTCGAGAAGAGAGAGAGAGAAATGGGGGTTAGTGCGTGCCGAGCTTGGCCCAGACCCATCGGTGCGTGCCACTGTTGCCATTGGTGACTCAAACCTTTCTCACTCATCTCTTAAAATTCTTCACCCCTCGATTGCTGCCCCGCGCACTGTCTTTTCTTAGCAAGAGCCGCATACTTACATTTCTCCTTCTCCTCCTTCTGCTTGTCGGTCTTGTAGCCCATCAGCCGGATGGCGGCATACACTTTCAAGTGCACAAAATTCTCGGCCGTATATCCGCTGAAGTCTTTTTCGGCATTATCGAGCCATTCCTTCGCTTCCGCATAGTTGCCCTGTTCCATCTCAATTAAACCCATTTCGAGTGTTGCCATCGGAACAATTGAAGTTTCCAAATCGATACGCGATTTCCTATTCATAATTCAAAAATGTGAAGACAATCGTAGTGGAGGGTGCGCTCTCACTTTCACACACACACACACACACACACACACACACACATACACATTCTCCCTCTCTTGAGTAACCCAACACAAGCGTGAAGCATGTTTTGGAGACCAAAGACAAATTGAATATAATTGAGTTTTCTGGACAAAGAGAGCTAACCCGATTGTTACTCGTTGAGCGTTTGGAGTTGCGCCACTGAAAATACCATCAGTTATTTCAAAAATTTCTCTTGAAAAACGCAAATGCAAACTCAAGCCATTTTGCCGGTAGAATGAGGTTGTAGCACTAGTGTTAGGCTATCTCTTGGCCTTTACCAAGAATCGGTGGGACGCCAAATGAAAGAGAGCGGTAGGGGATCGAGGACGCGGCGAGTGGGCTACTGGCACTCATTGGCACGCACTCGTTGATCAAGCCGGCGGGCCGAATCGGGTAACTCGCCCACTGTGGCCTCACACAGCGCTCATCTTCCCTAAGCATGGATTTGGGACCCGACCACGGGTCCTCATTGATTGAACACTGGCGGCGAGTGCGCGTTGCTGTTCCAAATAGCCCGCCATTCTGCCTCTCGAAGACAGACATCTCAGCTGGCGAGATGTAAGCTAAATGGATGAGTAAAATGGGCCAAGTGATGTAAAGCACTATATAAGATGTTACAACTCTTGCCGGCGATGATAAATGCAAGCTTCTGGCGTGTCAGTGCCTTGTGGCTCGCGCGAGCGGACATCGAGTCTACAGTGACCGCGGTCCAGACAGACATGGATGTGCCAAGAGTGAACATCTCAGAGGGCAGTGGTGCACGCATTGATGTCAATAGATCGGCCACAAGAGAGGCAGTCAACGAAATGATTATTAATATGATTAGAAGCTCTGTGAACCGAGCCAGTTCCTTCGATTGTTTCACCCAGTGGAGCTGTGGTGGCGGTGCCACTAGCAGTGTGTTATGCTTCAGCTGAGATCGCTTGGCAATTCATCTTGCTCAGCGCCAACACCAGCACCAGCAATCAAATCATTTCTATCTATCTATTGTAAAAGTATAAAATTCTGACGGCAAGAACCAAAATAGAAATCACTTATAATTGAAGAAACGGTGGAGGGTGAGGGACAGCAGAGCACTGAAAGTGAGACTGATCGCGCGCTATGCCGGTTAGCTATGCAAATTGCTGGTGCAAGGTGCCCGAACGGGTGCGACGTGCTAAGATGATTTCGCCACGACGATGCATTTCAATTTGCAGATTCGCTCCAGTCTTTGGTGTGCTACGAGCTGCACTAGGAGCAAGCCAAATCAAGCATGCACTACTTGGCGCTAGAGGACCTGTTCGCATTATCAAATGAATCTAATGCTTCACACACTGACAGACACTCTCGGCACTAGCACTCCCTTTTGCGACACAAGTGTGTCCCATGTGCTTTTGCACCAAAAACAAGACATTGCCCATTCTAAGCAATATATCAGATTTTGCATAAGCAAAGGTAAAAGATCATCTAGAAACGCCATTGCCTTGCCTCGTGTTACTCACTCTGCCAGAATGAATTCAAAGCAGTTGCGTGCCTCCTGGTAGCTTTTTCTCAGGCGAAACAGCACACCTTTGTAGAAAAGTGCTGTCAAGTAATCGTCAAGACAATCAGACGTTTCTGGGATAAAAAAATGTCTGTCAATAATCACGAAACAATGATATTGCCATCTTACCAATGTCCGGCTTGTAACGCTCTACCTCGCGCTCGACGCGTTGCATAAGTTTATTGATTTGCTCTTCCGACCGGATAAACATCAAGTAATTGCCCGAGTAAAGCATTGCCTGCAATAAAGCACAACATTGCCTTTGTAAGTCAGTGTTCTGGATTCCGACCAACCACATGATAATTCTACTACTTACAATAATAGGTAGAACTAATCGTTTGCCTTTTTTAAAATACAGCTGCGCATTGGTTAGAGCGGCCTTCTCAGTGGTCATCGTCTTCCCGAAATGACGAATTCTTAAGCTTGGAATAACTCTGTTCCATTGTTTCGAGAAAGCGTCAAAACAAAAACAAACAAAAATATTATTAGCATTAGTTCGAATGTCAAGTTGCTTATGAGCACTAAAAGCAATCTATTAGCCAATAAGTACAAGAAAAACAGATTGACAGCCGGATAATGGATTAAGTAGTTTGCTACCAATTTCTATAGTTTTCCTTGGCATTTTTGACCAAATACAAATAAATAAGCCAATATGCACTGAGATGACAGTTTAATGCGAATATGACATAAAGTCGCACAAGATGGTGTTAGCGTAAGTATACTTAAAACTAAATTTGAAAAAAAATTACAAAATACCATTAATACCATATTCATCTTCTACGAGCACCGAATCGTTCGTGTTCAACTTCTTGTCCAGCGTGTGTGTGTAAAATAACTGCATCGCGATCAATAAACCTTAAATAAGCACTTAGTAGTGTCAAGACAAGAAATCGTAATCAGACCTCAATTGTGTCACAACCCTCTTTGCCCATTCGTCTCACATTATCCGAACCCTTCAACCGACCAAATGGAGATATTTCTTCATAATTAAACAAAGTGGCAATATAACTAATTTTAAATTACTCTTGCAGCCTTCTGATGGGCTGTAGTGCCGGTCAGTTAAATTTGTCATCATTTGGCCCTGGTCGGGGAGACATTATTGTTGGTAACTCGTTAGTGCAACTCGGCCTGCGTGCTTCACAGAGCTCATCGACTAAGCAAACATCGGTGGGGTCGGTCCATTGTAACGAGTAGGGTGCGGAAATCAGATGTTGGGCGACAAACGGATGACCCACTCGGTTCTACACTGAACGATAGTGGTCCACAATGAACAGACGAAACGCGACGCGATAAATAGCCAACATAGTTGGCATGACAGAACTCATGTCACGCTGCTTAAGTGGATCAAGTCACCCTCTACAAGAAAGCCTCTAGTCTGCACTATCCAGAATATGGCTAGGCCTATTTGGAGAAGTTGGCCGCGGCTATGAGACAAAAATCAAAAAAGTAGGAAAGTGTGAAGAAACGAAGAGGGCAGAGCGAGTGGCCATCGAGTGGCACGATAATCACAATAAATGTCTCGGTTCCGGCAGAGAAGTGCAGTGGCGCAGGACACTGCACGCCGCCAGGCTCGCTTCACATGGCCCGGTGCTGTCCTGTCCGGCACTACCAATTGCATTATGTCATGTTTACCAAGAGTACACGCATTTCACTTCACCCACCATGGCAGCCCATCTGCCACGCCGACCGCACTGCAGCCATATCAAGTAAGCTTTTTAAAATGACTTACTAATGACTCTGGTTTGTGGCTCCATCAGATCATTTGCTCAGCTAACAGTGGCGCCAGACCACAAAAGCTGATCCACTGACCCGCAGGGCTACTCAAATTCTATAAAGTGAACTTACTCAAACTCTCTGGTAGCCTGGTCTAATAACTCTTGGTCTTGATCTTCTACTCCTTTGACGTAACGAAAAACAGCGTTGAGAAAGGCCATGCACACCGGTGAGTGTTTGCTTTCGCGGATTTTTTCCGAACACCGAATGCAGTTGTCCCAGTCGCACTTGATTGCATAGCACCAGATGAGTTCGAAGTAGAAGGCTTTATGCGCGATAGTCAAGTTGGGTGCGTTGATTAGCTCATTCAGCTTCTGAATCGCTTTTTCAAAGTTACCGTCAATCTGCTCGATTTTGGCCTTTGCCAGACCGTAAAGCATGCTCTGGTAAAAAGTGGTTAGGGAGAAATAAAATTAAAATCAAATTGGATCAAAAAAATAGATTCCCAAATATTGTTACTCTCACAAAAAATCCGAGAGCCAATCAATTCTCCCTAAGCATTGGATTAAAGTGCAAAGAAGAATGAAGTAGTCAGAAAAACGTGAATACATTTAAATGAAGCCATCGCAATAGATCAACGTTGACATAGTGGCACACGTCCCTTAGATTAGTGCTATAAGAGTATTGATGTCAAGTAAAAAAGAAACAACGACATGAATGCAATAAAGCGAATAGAGCCTATCTAAAGGTAAGAGTGCCGATAGTAATCACATTTATACTCTCTTACATTCGTGTATGTCCACTTTTCCAGATTAATTGCCATAAAAGCATTTTTAAAACTACAAAATAGTATTATAAATTTATTCTCGTTAAGAATGCTCGCTACAAAATTTTAAAAATGAATTATCAAATCCAGTTTTTGTCTACTATTGAAATTTGAAATTGAAACAAGCAAACTTTGAAATAATATTACTGAGTAACCTTTTAGTGTAATGTGATATTATAATAGAGTGCTACTAAACACACATACGTCAGACAATTCATAGAAAAAGGTAATTAGATTTGATCATGCAGCAACAATGCCGTAAGAGAAAGAGAGATGAGCTTGGATTAAAAGAGCAGATTCTAGGCTGCACAAATAGAGCAATCGAGGTGCGAGCAGGGTGGCATAGCTCGATAAACAATGGTTCGGCGAGTAGTGATTTGCATATCCAAACACTGTGTGCAACTCAATCACAATTCGACAGATCCTATAACTATAGCTGGTAATTAACAAGAAAAACATCACATAATAAAGCAGAGTGTGATTGGATAAGCAATCTATGAATCATTGTATGCCTATTAATGTTAAATATTCATTGGACCTATTCTGGACCACTGATAGCAAAAGTTTGGAACAAGGCAAAATTAACAAATGAGAATCGACAGAGTTAAGAGGGAAGTAGGTCATCGTGGAAATCAATCGGTTTCGATATCACCAAGACAACCGGAAACAAAGTGGAAACCCTAGTTTACCACCGTTACACTCCTCTGGAACCGAGCCACTAATTGTCTGGTAGTCACTTTCAACCATAACCAATGGATGCGTCCAATTGTAGGTAATAAGCACGCTATTGTTCCAACATCAGCGAGAGCCACCACAAAGTGCCATTTGCGCTAATTGGCGGTACCAATCAAAGCACGCTGCTGAGTGTTTGCACTACGCAATTACGCAAATCACACGCACGGCAGTCTTAGAGAAGCACTGTCAAAGGTAACAGAAAAATAGCGGAAACAAAAAAATGTTTCTTATGAATACTCCTTACAAGTAAGTCGTAAGTTACATTTTTAAAACAGGCATAAAAACTTTGTTAGTGTTAAAATTATTCTATAAAACTAGACTACAATGGCTTGAGAGAGAGATAAGTGTGGACCAAGCATGTCTCCGACAAGTGATGGCTTATCGTGCTAATCGTATTGCATTCCTCACAGTTAATTACAATTGAGTCAAGCAGCCGAGTGACGAAGATGCAATTGCTCGAACAAGTGCAAATAACTTGTACCACTGCAAATAGAAAAACTCGAGAGATCCAAGCTCACCCTTGTCATTACGACCGTAAAATGCGACAACACACGATTCGATTAAATCTAATTGATTTGAAAACAACTCACGGCACGCTGTCGTAATAGCATCTACAACTAATGTGAATAATTGACGCAAATAATTGGCATTGCTAATACAAAGTACAAAATGTCAAATGTCTACAAAAGCCGACAAGTAAACGTAAAAGTGGACTGATTAAAGAATTCTGGTCAGAGAGTCGAACAGAAAAAGGAATTCTAACAAGCCCAATAGGACAAATAAACTTACCTCGGGGAAGAGCTGCAACTCGGCCTCGATCAGCTGTTTGCAGAGCGAGAGGTCATCAGGAATGTTCTCGCCATGTGGCTTGCCATACACCCAGTAATAGATAAGAAAGAGCTGAGCGATCTTGCTCTGAAAACCACCGTTCATTTCAAAAGCCACTCGGTTTAGTTCATTGAGACCCACAGACTCGGTGCCTTTGTAACCGAGAAAGTTCATGATGCGCAAGAACTTTGGTGGTGTATGACTGATCACGATGTTGATTATACCATTGGCAAACCTCATATGCGCATCAAAGTAAAGTCGAGCCTCTTCATCCTCCCATGTCTTTCGTTTTTTCTTAATTTGCCAGCACTCACTGTGAAACATAAATAGAAGTTGAAGGCAAAACATGACAGATTGGCCAAATTAGACGGCGACAACGGTTCGGTAGAATCGACAGAGTGAAACCACCCGTAGCGCTGGGAACACTTGCATTTGCATAGCACCACTAACGAGCCCGGAACAGTCTCAATCACAAAGCACTCTACCCGATACCATAGAAGCCCATATTGTCGGATGCATGTTAGTCTGTTAAACATGTCCTCTCTTGTTGTCGAGCAAGACTCATCATTGCTACAGGGCACGAGTGTGGCAAGACTAACTTACGTGTAGGTGCGAACCAAACCGCGCAGATAATAAGCTAGTTTGATCAAGGTAAAGACACTGTTGGTTTCCATAGCGTAGAGAGCGATGTTGAAGGCAAATTGCTGAGCATAGTAAAGCTCGGCAAACACTTCCACTGCAAAATAAATAACCAAAGAAACTAGTTAGATCGGAAAATTAAGCAATCACTTCATATTCAACTGAAATTCAAACTAATCAAATCCTTTAGATTCGCCACCAGTTATCAATTAACAAACTCTTAAGTTGACATTAAAAAAAAAGTTTAATTCGAAATAGTCAAATGTGGCAAGAACAGTACTGTATCGTTCTGTGTCAATTTGGAGATCAATTGCACCGAGAGACGACACTACCAATGTGAGTGAAGGTGAAGTAAGCAAAGAGAGTGATGCGTGCATTGCCCTCGAAGGCTGCCCCTAAGCACTGTGATGCAAAGTTAATTGGAAAGGTGTAGATTGAAGAGTGGACAGTGTCCACCACCCAAGGTGATTGTCTAATTGGCAATCGTCCCTGGCGCGAGCGTTTGTGCTTCAACTTGTCCCAGACACAAGGAGAAATTCTAGCCTTGTACATATGCACCAGTCGAATAGTTTCCAAAAGATGATCACATCTCACAGCTCACTAGCGCTTACAAATGAACGGTATATTGCAATCAGAATCATTGGCGATTTGCGATTGAAAAGTCGCAAGTCATTATAAACTAATATTTTATTCATTGTCTGGTTAACGCGGTGGTGTGTCAACAGTGATGCTGCAACTATCTGAGATGCGGCCACTGTTGGCCCAGAACCTAGCCGGTCGCACGCGGCCCGCGCTCTAGTCAAAGCAAATGCCCCATGGGAAGAATATAATTTATTTCGATGTCAACTCAAATGGAAGTCTGAGTAGCAACCAGCGAGATGGGCACTAATCAGGCAAAGCCATTGTGTAGACCCAAACGCAATAGAATCTCCTCACTTTCATAGACACCTCTCTCAGTTTTTTTGATAGATCTTCTATTTCCAATCACAACAGTAATAGAAATAATTAATATTAATAACGATTAACGACAAATTGCACATGTGAGAGGGATGGAGTGTGGTGGGAGTCCCGTAAATGTGGTACCGCACAACCTCACAGCCATCGGTTGGCAGACATTTGGTTGAACACTTGTGAAGGGCACCAAGAAACGCGCCTCACTCAATCCTCCCAACTCGATGTATTCATTTATTTTAATTTATTTAAATTAATATATACTGGCTAAATAAAATTAAATAAGACATCTAAGTTTGCACTTAGAAGCGATATTCGTAATGAGTTGGCAGTCGGATGGTTGCCTGTGTCTTATTATTAGATTATGATTCAGATCGAAATTGATCTTACTTGAATGGCAGTGGGCAGAAAACCTAGCCACAGCGAGGCTCAATGCAAGACAAACTTTGATCACTGGTAGCAAAAAAGATGTGCTGATTCAGGGCAGCAATCTTGCCCGCAAACAAGTTTGACCATGGCCAAATGTTGCACGTCGTTTAGAAGGAAGGAAAAAGTCTCCACTGGCTACTACATTACTTACCATCAGTATACTTTTCGTAATTAGGCGACACGACCCATTTGGAGATGCTCTCAAAAAACGAGTTTTTCATCAGCTTTTTGCACATCTTCGACGTATGATGCAAACACTCACGCGCCACTTCGATATCATTCTGCAACAAACCAAAAAGACAGTTCTGAATAATTGCGTGCTCACTAGTCAACTAAATAAATAATGACACTGCTTGAGGAATCCGCATTCTAAACAAGAACCAAATCAGACAACGAGGCCAATAAGAGAAGAGAATGCGTGGGCTGGTAAGTCGAGGTGCCACAGGGAAAGCGACCAATTAGCTCGACAAAAGGTCGTCAATGCCGCGAGCACACTATCAGGGTTCCACTTGTCTCTAGAGATAAGTGAGTTCTTGTTTAGAAGTGTCTCTTACTTTGTCTAACGTTAGTGATGCTCGAATAACAAAGCAGGCAGACCAGGCGATTGATTCCATTGGGCCCTCATCCTTGACTTTGGTAAACAAGTCAATGCCAGCTTGCACGTTGTTTTCGCCTAAGTATTTGTCCAAAGCAGCATTAGCACGTTGATGTGCTAAACGAAGATTATAATTCTCGAGACTCTGCATTCCTGGCTTGAAAAGTTCACGCAAACTCTCATCATCGGTGGCATTGAGACTAAGTAACCATTAAGAATCATACAGTAAAGCATAGTGGACAGTAAAGCATAAAACTTACTTCTTGTGATGTCTATTCGTGTTGTTATTGACTTCATTAATACCATAGAAGTGGTAAGATCCTGGAGCCAACTTGTGCTTGATTTCCAAGTTGGTATCCTGGCCGTTTGGTTTCTTTAATTTAGACCCCATTGTAGTATATCACAAAAGTGAGTGGTCACCCAGTGAATAACTCAAGACACCTTGATGCTTCGCTCCGAGGATTAATATTGACAAGTTAGAAAGTAGAAGTAGATAATAAAAGCACTATATATCGACAGGAATGGCAAAAGCGATAGAACACATCGACCAGTGGTAGTGAGTGGAATTGTGTCATCAGTAGTGACGTCGATGCATTCAAGTTGCACCAAGACAAACAAGACATCACATCACTAACAAATTGTCACCCTTCTACTGACACCTTGGTGTCGAGTGAGTCAGATCACGAAGATGTCTCACTCCACAGCACCCAGCACTACCAAAAGTACCAATCGATGAGTAGAAGTGGGTGCACGGTCGTGACTCGGTCGAGCCAATCACTTGCCCCGCCAGGTGATCATTTGTAACAAGTTGCAAGTATCTAGACACGTCTCGAGGAAAATGAGCAAAATGCGTATGAGTGCAAGTGAGGTACACTTGACTGACCGACGTGAACACTCGTCGATGAGAGCACTGAGAAGGAAAGTAGTCAGCAGCACGGAAAGGTGAGTTATCAACTCACTGTCATTAGCTCAAGAAGGTCTGATTACGCAGGAGGTGATTGTGGCTGGCCACCAACTTGTTCCTCTTGGTATTGGTGACAAATCAAGCTACCACAGGAATTTGCAGTACTGGGACAAATCACTGTGACCAGACTCTGTGACTATAGCTGAATAGAGGCAAATGGGTACGCAAGCCGGCACTAAGAGCACGGTACCAGAAGCGACGAGGCACTAATCAATAAAGAGTGGCGCACCTGCACGACAACACACTCTAATCAACAGAACCAATGGTGAGAGTCGACCAAAGAGTCTTGACATGGGCTCACTCTGGTAAGAGGAAGTGTCGTATACGAGTGCTCCACAATTGTGACACTAGACAGTACTAAACAGTGCACGCCGAAGGTGGTGAACTCGTGTCATTTTGTTTGTTGTGAGAGTGAGCGATTCAACCCAGTTGGAAGGTTAACTAGCCAGCCAGCTGATGCAACGTGCATCATACTCAGCTCATTTGACAGGCGCCTCTTGTTTCACTGTGCGTGCCTCACACAATTGCAATGCGCGTCACAGACTCACAGTCAATTCACCACTCCACTTGCTTGGGCGGGTGATCATTCGAGGTGGCCAGTGGCATCGGTGCACCACCGCCATTACTCTCCGCCGATCACTTTCACTCGTGTACACTCTTCATTGGCTACCCAAATCCCCTCTCCGTATCACATTTTTTATTTAAGCATCGCAGGAAAAACAAACCGTAAAGAAAGTTTCGGGAAAATGCAACGTGTTTTGGGCTTAGCAAATAAACTTTCCGGAACTCCCCTATGTAAATACATTGGGTTGGCTTTTCCTGTGCTGCTTAATATCTAAAAAAAGTTTATTTAAGCACCACCATCATTAGATAACGCTTCATATGAGCGCCTTATTAGTTTATTAATTACCAGTGTGTCTTGTGATAGTTTCTGAACTTTCTTCCTGTACACGCCTTTACCACCTTCCGTCATAATATACGAGTGACTCTCCTTACACTACTTAGCGTTAGAGAGCAACTGAAACAGGAGCTTGATTCGTGAATGAGAAGACAAGGAAGATAATAACTTGACTAGCGGCACAGGCAAAGTAATGTCAAGATCAACAGTGAAAGCCACTCTTGAAGTGGGACAAGTCGGCGGCAGGACTGTTGCGCAACCTAAAACAGAGTGGAGCGGTATTGTTATCGACTTGCGTCGAATCCATCGATCGATGATCAAACGACCACTGCCACTTTGAACTACTTGGTTTTTTCTTTACTTTGCACTGGTTATCACTACTAAACTAGATTCTCCTGTTTCATGTCAAATCAAATCTTCATGGGAACACGTGTCATTTTTTTTATATTGTGAATAAGTTTTTTTATTACTGTATATAGTTTAAAATTGTTGAAATTTAGAAAATACTTTAAACAAACATGCTGTTTTTGGTTCTCTAAATTGACAAAATACGATCTTTATTTACGACTACTAATTGTACCAAGTCCAAGTGGTATTATTATTATTAGTAAACATATATAACTTTAACTCTGTTATCATAAAAAGAATATATCATATAACATATAACAGGAACAAAAAACTCTTAACAGTAGGTTGTACGCATAGATTTACTGACTGTAAAGCACGCATGCTGGCAAAACCTCCGCACTTTGGCTTGTT
>WURS02454894.1:0-13954 GCA_011762765.2 Rhinocypha anisoptera
ACATTCTCAATGGACCTTTTGTCAATTTTAATTAGTATGCTTTCAGTCAAATTAGTTTTTGTACCAAACTGGAGAACCTTATCAGTTCTAAGTGTTAATCTACTGCAATAATTTAATCTGAACTGTCATTTAGTTGAATCCACTCGTACCACAAGCCAATCAATTACCTGACTCAATAATACCATCTCCAATTACAGCTATGTCAGTATGAAGTCATTTTTTTATTTCAAGCCATATTTCTGATCATTTTACAATTGTAGCTGTATTCCCTCTCCCCCCCCCCTCAATTCCTTAATATATTTTATAGACACTCCTTTTCTGAGGCCAGTTCTCCACTTTTCGATATTCACTTTGAGCACTAGTATGATGTTGATTCTTTTGTGAACTTTAATGGCAATTTTCATTGTTTATACAGTAATTGTTTTACCTTTTTAATGTAGCTTTCTTCAAAAAACAGTTTAAAAGTTCTAATTGGGGGTCCGTTAACCATGCATGACCAAAAAAATTCAAGTAGTCTTGCTTCCTTAAGAACTAACCATTTCCAGTAAATATGCTATGGGCATGCATAATTAACCTCTCTGCTGTGGGAGCCTCATTTCTTTGTGACCTCTCTGTGAGGGAAAAGTGATCGCAGTACTCTTTCCTTCTATTTCCAACAAAGGTTTATTAGGTGGCAGACCCGGGACCGCTTTGCCCAGGGGTTAGTGGGGATATGATTGATTATAGTCAAAATATTTCACGCCGGAATATATCAAAAAATGAATTCCATATTTATTTTCCTTGATAATCTATAATTAATTTGATACCAAACAGTATGTAAATGCTTTCAGTTATAACCATCATTCTACTGAAATTCCGCAACAACTAAGGGAAATGATGAGGGTGGGTCAGAAAACGATATCCCAAATCTTGGCGGATGGAATGCTTTCGTCAAACTTGCCCGACGTTCATGAACCATCATAAATGGAACTTCAAAGGGGCGCCCTATTCTGGAACAATAGGAATGTATGACCACTCGAACCTTTTTGGAAATGACGGGCCATAAAATTTGGAGAGGGTCTAAGGAGGGTATACAAACATAAACGTATATGCCACAGTTGCAAGTCAAATCATTGATCCTCGTATCCTGCTGTCTAGGTGTTAATTAAATAACATGACTTTGAAAAGAAAGTATTTCCAATCCATCAAGCTTGCTAAAAGGTCATATAATGATCAGAGGATTTAAATATCTCATAATAAATCTAAAGAAATATGGAAAATTTTAAATTCTACTGCATCAACCAAATCACTGAAAAGATCTCATTCTCAACTGCAGGTAATTAATTCATCAGGAAACAATATTGCTGGTTTTTCACAGGTTTTATACATCATTTCTCTCAACAAACTTGTACTGTTACCCTGTCAATTATTGCAATGCTCCTCTCTCACCTTCAAATTCTCTATTTCTCTCCCTCTGCTCAGAGCAGGAACTAGAGGTCATTATTCAGAACTTGGATTCATATTTACCACAGGAGTGGATGAAGTTCCAACTATAGTTATAAAACGATTATTTGATCTGATTAAATATCCTCTCTTGTTCCTAATCAAAGATTCCTTCAGACAAGTTATTTTTCCAGCCTCCAAGAAGACTTCTAGGATTTTTCTTCTATATAAAAACAAAGAAAATAAACTTGAAATGAATTCTTGACTGCCTACTTCAGCACTCCATCAGTTCAGTTAAGTACATGAAAAAGATTTTTATAACTGGCTTATGGGCTTCCTAAAAGCATATAAGTTATCAGCACAATGTCAGAAAAGCTAAATCAACCTTCTCTGCCTTATTCCAAATAATTGACCATATTCTAACCATTCTTGACAGGAAAGAATAATCAATGGGTTTCTTTTTCGATTTTTCCAACGCCTTTGATTGCGTAAGATCAGTTACTACTCTCAAAACTTGGAAATATTGGTATCAGAGGAACCTCAATGATTGGTTTTGTAACAACTTTAACAAGTTAAACTTTTCTATGATATGAAGAGGTGCCATAGCCATTGATGCACTCTATAAACAAAAAATACTACTACTGAAATCCCATTACAGCCCCAGAACATCAAGCCATCTCCACATGGTCAATGTCAAAAAAAGCAACACAAAATGAGGTCCAGCAGAAATAGGAATCAGGATTATTAGTAATATGATATTTTGAAAAGTTTCCTTTGGCATTCACTATTTGTTACATAATATCAAATAGAGCATGTAACATTGGCTTAACCTATACACTTTTATAAGGCCCTTTATTCTTACTCCCCTTCATAATTGCCTAATTCATCTCTTTGGCCCTTGAACTCAATGGCTTTAGTCTTTCTTGTATCTATTTTCAATTTAATCTTTTACAAAGGTAACAATTATTATTTGAAGCATTGTGTATCATGTCATAATTTGCTCCTGCAATACCATCTGTAAAATGTGTACCATATGGAGATACATATGTATCTCCTTTCTGTTAAATTTGATGTATCTTGCTTACTTCTAGATTGCTGCTATTACCTTCCCTATGAGTAGATTGGAGAAATTATAGAGGGTAGTCTAGTCTTACACTTCTTGCTTTAGTAACTTTTTGGATGTTAACTACTTCTAATATTTTTGGGAATTATATAAGATTGAAATCAGCATGCAATGTAATGCAGTAAAGGTAATGCCATTTCTCTCTATTGTCAAAATCACTAGTTAGTACCATTCAGGTATGTAGTTTGTAGAATCACTGAGGGTCGAATGTAAGAATACCCAAAATAATACACACTTTATGTAAATCACTTTTATAATATTGACCTTAATGATCTTACATGTCTTCCAATATGATGTTATATAGACATTTTAAATTAAAATACTGTCGTATGTATTGATTTAAACAAATAATTACTTTAACATGTCACAGAAATATTTTTCCTAATATAGTTTATTAGGATCTAAATAATTCGTAAAATACCCTTTATTTTTTTAATAAAGCATATATTACAATTATATCACTTTTGATCATTTGTTTATGGGCAAAGCTATTTCAAATGTCCTCTTTGTGAAAAACAAATGAGTTACAATAATAAAAAACATGAGAATTAAGACATCCTCAGCCTGTGATCAATGGGATTTTGTCTTTCTGTGGATACTACATTAGAAATCCAATGTCAGTGTTTGAATAGTTCCTATTTTAGTCTAAATAGACCGTGGTGAAATTTCTACGTATAATCTGTCGCAATGAAGAAATACAGCAGGAATGTCCTCCTTGATAGACTGCATAGAGGTGTTGTATATACATGCATTGGTCTGACTCTTTACGGCAGTTACCTTCTTAGTATCCGAGTGCACCATTACATGACTGTTATCAGACCACAACGACAGATAAGAGAGGAAAAATTCAAGGAGCAACTTCTTATTGAAGGGAAAGAATTTCAAGATTCAGCTAAGGAGCTGCAGATGTAGTAGTAGATGGGTATATAGCACTTAGCCATCTTGTAAGAAACCTTGTAAGAGTTTGTATCACTTCTGCTTTTTTCTTTGCGCTGGAAATTTGATTTTTTTTTTGCCTTTTCAGTGTGGTTGAAGATCTCTATCATCACTAATGTTATAAGGTTCCCCAAAGATACTGTAATATACATGTTTTTTGTATAAATAAAATGCTAAAGAAAATGTATCTTGCCGTATTTATATGCCATCGTTCTTATTAGTGTAATTATTCATAGTTGAATACGAGAGTTGTTTGCACCCGACTCGATCATTCATCACAAAAATGTTAATAAGAGAAAAGAGTGTCCATTTAAAAAGATATAAGCGTCACAGTGAGAAAATTTCAGTTTCTTTCGAAAAATATTAGTGTTTGGCATACAAACAATTTTAATACCAAAACTAAAGGATTGGCTGTTTTTCATTTAACGATCTTCACTTGTCCGTTTGCCTTCCGTATTTAGGCTACTTTACGTATAGATGGCATTTCAGTAGATATCACGACAGAGAAGGTTGTGGAGGCCATTTTCCTGTGAGTTTCATAGAGCTCGAGGTTGGTTGATGTTGGGGAACAAGTAATTTTGAGTAGTCGCCATCTTTGTTATAAAAATCTTTGGGACCTGAATTACCTATACAAGGTACTGTTATAGCATTAATTATATTTTCCATCTCTTTCGCCATGCTAAGAGACTTAAGCACGATATTCGACGGTATGCTTGACTTAAATTCCACCATTGGTTGACTTGCAGGTACATCAGCAATGGCAGCGCTGAAGAAAGTGGTACTGAAAAGCACCACAATGATGTCATTGAATGAACGGTGAGATTTTAGTTTTGAGGATTCAGCATTAGAAATTCATGAAACCATTCACGCCTTCTATAAGCATGGGAGCCTCGTGCGTTGAACTTCTTATGGGCCATCAGTATTTTCCTCCGTGATCATATATCGCCATATGTCCAAGGGGAAAATCATTAAAATAAAAGAGTCACATATATCCGTGATTGATATGAAATTCAACCATGGAAGCTCGTCTTTCGTACCATGTTGAAAACATGGATGCCAGTACCCGAAATAACGGAAGTAAATATCAAATAGCAAACGAGATCTGGGCGTGTGCAAGGATGTGGCCAACTAGTGAAATGAATGTGAAGTCGAATCTCGTTGCATGTGGTCGTTTGTCTTTCAGTTCAGGAGTTATATTTTCAGTGGTAAATAATCTCGAGGTAACGTTTGGGTAAAATTTTGCATTGAAGATGGTATTTGGATATATTTATGTTTGAAAGGAATGTTCAATTCAAAATTTTACCATTTTAATTTGATTTGATATTTTCTTTTTAGTGCATACACTTTTTGCTCCTAGTATGCTTGAGAACGCGATCATGCTGATGAAATTTTTCAGCCGTGGCAAAGCATCACTGGTCTGCCCCGTCAGGAAATAAGCTATTTGTACTCTACAATGTATGACGCTTTTTAATTTTTGCGACTGGTTTTTATAGTGCGTAACTCAAGCTTTAAACAAGCCGTGCTGAACCATGCCCTTTCAAAATTAGTGGTTGGTTGTTTGGTTCGTTGTTTAGTTACTTCACAAATAGAGAATAAAATTCGAAGACCTTGTATGTAGTTGTTTTTGACGTTCATATTACTTAATGAGAAGGACTGGACCATTGATACAATTTGTCTAAACCTAAGTATTTTTTATTTCACAGTTGACTTTAATAGTAATTACTTCTCTGTATTTGTTTTCTGTCTATTGATGTTTCTATGTTCATCATCACAATAGTCTAATTTTGCGTAATAGAAAGGCCATGTAAATCCAACATTGTTGTCATTTTGTGTTATCTAGATTTGTTATTGTATTTCCTCTGATTTACTTTGTTCTTAATGGAATGAGTACCTTGAGAAAAAAGGGACGCTTAAGGACTATTTTCCACATGATAGTATTTGTATCCGACCACCACTTGTCACTTTGCGCTGCAAGCTCTTATCAAGCAGGTGGCTCTAGTCTAGAGTTGAAAAACCTCTGAGTGGCAGGCATGAGGGTTTGTCCGTTAACAATAATTAGATTCAGATAATAACTTAAACTTGAAAACTTGTCATTTCTATTAACTCAGCCACATGGTCTCTGGAAACTTCAGTCATCTATGCGAGAGTTCCTTTTCTCACTTATGAGAATTTTTTATTAAAAATATTTGGAAGTATTTTGTACCTCTAAGTTGTATCATAGGTTAATTTTAGGCCACTCTGAATTAATATTAATTAAATGTTAAAATACTTGGAAAGGAATTATTGCTTTATTTTTCTTTAGCTGAATAGGTAACATACAAGGATATGATAATGCTTCATGTATAATATGACAAGTGAATCAATAAAAAAGAAGTATAGCCCAAAGATGACTTTAAAATTGACAAGTTCGACGTTACTTGAAACGAATTAAATTTTTTGTGCTGGCTATTGTCAATTCTGTATTTTATAGAATATTTTGTTTATAAGGATATCATATTGATCATATTTGATGGGTAAAATCATTTGCAACAGAAACTGGGGTCATTGACATTAAAGTGCAGAAGTTAAACATCACATTAAAATTAATATTAAAATTTAAAAAGTTTATGGCGAATAGTATTTTAGTTGTTTTCCATTAATATTAATTGATATCTTTACACAATTTAGTATAAGCTTTGATTGTCGTGCAATGATATACAATCAGTTTAAAATCATGAGTAAAGCCCCTTTACAAAAAATAAAATTTAAATACTGTTAAACAAAAAGTTAGAAACTACTAATTCTTTATACAAAATAACTTACACTGAAGCCATTTCAACTCCAGATCATGTTTAAAGATGTGCAATCTGAATTTGTTAAGTATAAAATAAAAATTTTAAAAACATTTATGCATATCAACTGTGCAGATACAAAATACGGTAAAAAAGTACAAAATATGTTTACATAAAAAACGACAAACCGAGAAGGGTTGTGGTGTTAACTTTCTTGTACATAAGGGGGACTTGGTAACACTGTGCAAATTGTGGTATTGAGTTAACTGAGGAGTTTAGGATGGATTGTACCCTTATACTTGGCTTGTTGGAGTCTTCGTCTTCGACACAGGTGTCTTCTGAGATGCTGGAGGCTTTCCTGTCACTGAAGTTTTAGCAATTGCCATCATCGGTGTATTAAATGGATGCAAAGGCTAATTGCTTGCATTGCTGATTATGATTGGTTAATGGGGATTTGGATTGAGGGGGTACTCAAGTGGCATTGGGTTGTGATAGAGGTTAGAATGTTGGGTAAGTGAGGTAAGGGTAGGAAGAGGATTTTGTTTTTGGATACAATGGTAGGTGGTGGGAAGTATTCAGATTTGACCAGGGATTAAGTAGGAGATATTGGCTAAATCAAACCTGAGACACGTCAAAACCTGCCTTAACTGGTAGATTACCCTACATCATCAATCCAGAGTTACACAAGTTTGAAGTGTCGTGTCCATGCATACAACGGACAAATGATCCTTGGTGGTGGAGATTAAAGACCATTTTGTCCAATGCATGATGACATGAATTTTTATTGCTTGAATGATCTTGTAAATTATGATAATTCCATGAATTATGTGGTATGGTGAAGGTGTGTATATTTAAATAATGATATTATAATCTTAATTCTGAAATGACAACTATGACAGATGCAGGTGTATCATTTATTGAATAATGTGATGAAACTGTACAGCATGTTCTGATTTTCATCATATGATCTCATCATTCACAGAATATTGTTATTAATGAGTTCATTCAGGTAATTATGCATAGTGAGGTTGAGCTCCCTCTACACCTTAGTTAGGACCACTCTGGGTGCAATATGATAGAATTATCTCTGCCGTACCACTCAAGAAGTGTGTAGGTCCTAAAAGATAAAATTATATTTGTTTTACAAATTGCTTATGGTGTTTTTCTAAGCTCTTTAGGATTCATTAGAAGAAATATGATCTAAGGGCTTAATGTTGTATCAAATTAGGTGTATACCAAATTTTAAAAATCATTACCATAACTATCTTCTGACTGATACCTAGATAACCATTTCCTCATTGAGGTCATTACCAAAGGTACATGTGGTACACTTAAAATGATATTTTAAATGCTAAAATCTATGTCTGCATATTTGTTCAGTGGCCAGAGATAGTTCAGAACTCCAAAGAAACAAAAAATTGTATTTCCACATTGTTTTTTCATGGTCTTGAAGCCGTTCTAAAAAAATTGTTACAAATTATTTCCTTTAGTTTAGGGGTCATCTTAATTGGTCATTATCACTTCTTGAGCTAACACTAAATATAAATGCACTCACTTTCAAAGATTAACACACAAATTGTAGATGACTGGTTGAAAATGCACTTTTGTGTAACTAAATATGAACAGATATATCACAGTGACGTAAAACATTATGGAGCCTTGGGTGGATGTATGTGAATTTCTTTCCAATGGTGCATTTAGTGAGTTTTCAAACTAAATCTTGATGTGGTTGGAGTTTATGTTTAAATTTCTTCTGCAATCCTCAGCAATTTTGGTGGCTAACTTTTTATTTTCTAATTTGTTCTTCGTGGACTTTAATGACCATGTAATTTTAGAGAGTAAAAGTACACCACCACCAAAAAGATTTTGAGATTAGATGACCCTTAAAATGAATATAAATGATCCTGTTCCTAGTGGTTGCATTAATTCTTGTTCCTCCTGTTAGAAAGATGTCATTAGAATGCCTCCATTCAAGTTTGTTGACATTTGTCATATTTTTTATTTTTATTATCCAATTACCTACACAAGGCACTAAGCCAATTATGGAGGCACAAAATAACAACAAGGACAAAACATCCATGTCTTAGGTGGAGGATGAAAAACCCATCTAACTGGGATTCAAACCCACAACCTCTGGATTGGTAGGCGAGTATGTTACCTCACCCCCACCATGGCTGGGTTATCAGTTAATTAATATTTTTCTAGTCTCATTTAGGGTCAAAACTCTTTCTTACCGTTATTTCCTCTCAGGCATTTTAACATTTATAACCTACCCTACGGTGTGATACTGCAGAATTAAATTTAATCCCTGGTAACTTTCATGTCTAAAAAGATAATTCTTTTACTAATGATAATATCAATGCTTTTCATTGTATTTTCATGGAGATCTCATAGATATATTTGAAGATATATTTTTTTGACTTAATAAATATGAATTCATGGTCTTTCAAAGACTTTTTCGACTACTCGGCCTCTTTCCATTTTTCCCAAAACTTGATAAAGATTGATAGATCCCAAGGATATGATAAATTTTGCATTCAATTAAAGCTTAGTATAACAATATTGTTTTCTTCCCTCAACTGCTGAATATATCTTTCACAAGGACTTACTGGAGTTTTTCTGTCATTTCTCAGTGAACTTTGGATCAGTGAATATATACATACTTGCTTTTTTATTTTTTGATAGTTTGCAGGCATTTATAAGCTGAAATGAAACTAAGAACTCTATCAGATAAAGAAGTGTTTGAAATGTTAACGAAGTGATAAAAGACTAGCCTGAGGAGGCTAGTCATTAATGAGTCCTCTAGGTCTCATTAATGACTAAGCCATGTCACACCCTAAGTGTGAACAACAAAGGATGGAAAAGACCCCCTTCCCTCAACTGCTTGGAACCTATTGACCACTGTCTGTAGCCTTCAAAGCAAGTGAAACTTATTCTGCTTGCCTATGATTTGTTGTGGGAGATGAATGAGAAAATCAGCCATTCAAATAGTACATGAAAGCGGTGACTAAGGCCATAGCCACAAGTATTTTTGATTCTAAAGATGACACATTCAACTTGATCAAGTATGATATTCTCCCTAGAGTTGTGATTGTATATGGACACTTGATTAGCTTATAATATGTATGCATTGTACCATGAATTAGAATCCACATCTGTATGAAAAAATTGACCTTGCATTAGCTTATCTTGGGAAATTGCATTAGTACCATGTGTGAGTAAATGTAAACACAGTTACATTGGTAAGAAATATCATTCTTTTTAGCATTTCCTTTTATAACTGGGAAAACAAAATATTAAAGGATCTACAATAAAAAAAAAATATTATTTAAACTTTAAAAATCACGCCATTACTTTTAGTTTAAATAACCATTACTCTTAATAGTCATCTTAAAAATGACATTTTTTGTTCATTCATTTTTTTCATGCCAATTCAAGATACTCAACGTTTTTTGTGCCAATTCTGGCTGAATAATGTTTTTATTTGAACACAATGTTTACCACTTATAGTTCATGAAATATAATGAAATTTACATCACAGTGCAGAAGCATTTAAAATTCTTAAAGATTAAGTGCACTATTTAAATGTCTCACTCTCTGTGCCTAACTGAGGCTCTGTTGTAGGAAATGCTTGGTACTCAAAATGTCATATCTGGACATTTAACTCTGTGCCTTGTGCTAAACTCTGACCTAGCTAGAGATTGCAATATTTAGGCATTAAGATCTTTGGAATGCACTTTTTGGCCTGATCGTATAATTATCAGATAACGATGGTGTCATCAGGAAAGTCTTATATTACAGGCCACTTCATGGCTAATATTGTTGATATAAATTAGGAAAAAAGGCAGCCTGATCACACATACTTCAGAGACACTGAAAGATACTTTCTCAAATTCAGTACAAATTCTTCAATAATAGCAGACTGCAATTAGGAAGGAAATCTTGGATCCACTTTGCTCTTCTGAATAACTGTTGTTTTACTTCAGGTTATTTTGTGGTATATTTTTTTAAAGGCATCTGTCTTTACTTTTATATTGCTACTCTGTGTTGTGGAGTCCTAATGTTTTCACCATTATAGTGATCCATACCATCCATATATGAATGTGAAGAATTCATGGGTTAATCTCTTCATTTTAACTTAAAAACCCTCTGCTTAAATTTATAAGTACAATGTCCAAAATAATTAGAATGATGTCATGAGGAATCGACTGATTGTTAACAGAAATGAATCATGTTTGGGAATTATGTGGAGCAATTCATTTAAAAATATTGAATACCTGAGTTTAAACTTCACTTATAAGAAAACCACGCAGTCAATCTCAATGTAATTGATACTAAATTACCTTTTTTAATACTATGTAGTATGGCGTAAGGCAAATATTTTTGTCTTTTTTTTTGACATGTTATCATGGCTTACGTGAAGTGCCAATTTTTTCACCTCTGGTGTAAATTTTAAAGTTCACAACTCTCTAAAAATCATAACAAACATTGACACCAAACTTTCTAACATTATCTGGATCAAGAATGGCATGGAAGATCATGACAACTCTTTCTTCACAAAAACTTCATCTGTCTTTTCTTTGTGCCTACCAAGCTTGAGTATAACTTTGTCAATGCAAAAAGATAAAACTAATAAACCCTTCCACTAAACATTTTATCCTTACTTGCTCATTCATACAATTAAGAAGGGCTTTACAACTGTGTAAGCTTAGATTGGATACAGCAATCTGGAGATGAGTTCTTTTCTATTTTTTACAATTTCTTTTGTATTAATTTAAAGAGTTCAAGAGTTAAGTAATATTGAGAAAGGATTAATCCAGATAAAATTTAAGCTTAGTGTTAATATGTCTCTCTGTTATGGCTTTACCAGGGCTAAAATTAGAAAATCGAGTCTATGATTGAGGAAACAATGTTTTTTATATATATAAAAGAGAATATATTGAACCATGAAATGGAATTTCCTGATGCATGTTGTGTTACGCAGTTTTTCAGAACATTTTTATTTCGATTCAGCTTTTAGACACGATTTTGGCTTTTATTTGACTGTAGTTAGTAATGGCTTGTCAGTTTATAAGATCTGCCAGTAACTTTAATTATGGTGACGGTAAATAAAGTAGATGCTGAAGCACTGCTGCAAATCAACCATTAGATTTTCTGTAATGGTTATCATCTCTTTAATATTAAATTCTTGTGAAAATGTCTCCATAGGAATTATAAAAATGTGGTGAAGAGATTTTCCTCTTAGTTAGACCAGTATGTTAGTTAATTTGAAATGAATGAAGTATTATGGATATGAGAAAAGTCATAAAATATAAGCTACTCAGAAAATTATTTTGTTAAAAAGATTGCTTCAGGAGAAATCAATTGATTGATTAGCTCGAAATATTAGTGACATTATAAGTTTCCATATGACCATACAATATGGCTTTGCAACGAGAAAAGCATTGAAATCAGCTAACATTGGAATATATCTCAATTGATATTATATGAACCAACATAGTATTGTCCTTGAATAAGCCCTTAACAACCATATCAGCCTGATCTTGAACAGAATTGTCAGAGCAAGACATTGGATGAAATCCAACAATGCAAAGACAATTGAAAGAGAGAAATATACCAATAAGAGATCAGGGCTTCATGAGATTAATGAATATTGTCCATGAAATGGTTGCAGATCTTATCTGCTCCGGGCAGAAACTGGGCTGAAGGCAATCAAGGCACAGTTGGCCTAATGTGAAAGTCTTGACTTGCACACCACTTTTTGAAGTGGATGACCCTTGCACACAATTAAAATGAAATAATGATGCAAAATGACTTCCATGGAAATAATGAAATATGATACCAAGCAATGACTTTATTTCCAGTGATTTGCCCATGAGATGGTTACCCCTTGGTTTATAAAAGTGACTCTTAATTGGCATGATTTGGCAATGATTATCAATGACAAATGGCATTTTTGTGAGCTGTTATTTGCTCACATTAAAATTGGCTATCAGTCTTGTGATTGATAACTATACTATATTTCATAGATGCATAAATATGTTTAAAGAAGTTCCATGCAATTTAAAACCCTTTTTGTGTTATGACAATGCATGCCAGTGTACCAAGCACTGTATACTTTATTATGATGGGTTTCACCAGAATGGAAGTCATTTCCCATTTGGACAGAAACCCAAGCACTTTGAACATAATTTGAGATACATACTCTTTGATGTGATTCCCACAAATCCTCGTGCCTGATGGAATCCAAAATATGGCGTGGCATGGTGCATTGGATCTCATCTCGATTACCACTGGATGCTGCCTTTGATTGATAATGTGGTGTGCAGATTCACTTACCTGCGTCAGCCCTCAGTGGCCTCGACATCTGGAGGCACTGGTCTGTCAGTCCCGGCTGCTATGCCAAACTTGACATCAACAAGGGACATGTCCACGGCCCACATTCAACATTTGAGGCCCTCCTCTCAGCAGTCGAATCTCATTCGTCGTCAGCCACACATAAGTCCTCAGCAATATCGCCAGCAGCAGTACAATGCCCTGCGCAGAAGGCAACCAGGGATGGGCAGGCGTAGCCTTGACTCCCTCTCTGGGGGCTACGGTTATGACGAGGAAGATGACGGTCTTATGAGCATTAGCACTAGAAGCATGGAGTCACCTTTGAGGGGCATGAGGAGTCGTGCAGACTCTCTTCTACCTGCATCAGCCCGAAATAGAAGATTGGCTGCTCAGATGGAAAGACGTCCTGCTGTAGTTGCAGCTTTGAAACTGAAAAAGGTGAGTGATACTGTGTAGTAGGTGTTATCCTTGCCTTTTTTTTGATGATCGATTCTATTGGTTTGATTACTGCTGTTTCCAGGTCATATCTTGTAAGCCCTCTGAAATTTCACAATAATTTCCTCGGCTGATTTCTCTGGCTGCAAACAAAACTTGATGTTAGTATGTTGCTCTTTCATCTCGGCCATTTTCAAATTGCATTAACTCACGCTGACCTTTAAAAGTGCATATGAAAATACCAACAAAAAATCACACTGATCACTTAGTGGTCAGTTTGTTGTTTCCATTAGGGTGTCCCCCTGACTTAACTGATCCAGAAGGCTGTCCAATGAGTGGAAAACTTGGAAATAACTCCCTGTCACCCATCAGGAAATAATTATTATCATTATTTATTGATAACCACAGTGATCAACCCGAAGGTTGGTATGTTAACACGTTGTGTACCGGGGTATTTAAATTCCCTTTAACCCTCTGTTCCGGCGGTTTTTTAAACATCACTCACTGAGCAAACCGTCCATCCAAAAAAATGCCATAACTTATTTATAAATAATTTTTTTTTCATGCAATTTTGAATGTAATACAAATAATTTCAGAATCTCTTTCTGGTGTGATACTCCATGAAACATTTTCCCATGTGGAGTGGAACGCCGCAAGTTGAGCACACATACCTAGTTTCTTTTCTAATTTTTCTCGTAGCGCACACTTTGCATCTCCTAGTGTGATATTTTTTCGTCCCCTTTCCCACAATAGGAACGATATGGTGTTTGCCAAGGTCTCTCGATAAGCGCTGTGGGTGATCTCTTGAAGGGGCCCGCCCTGTTGGCTTATCATCGCAGTCATCGTCCGAGGATGATTCACTCGACTCCTGCCTACTCGCTGCCCACTCTTTGGCGGTCTGGAGCAAAAAGCCTTTGAATCGAATGCCATT
>WURS02454904.1:0-13954 GCA_011762765.2 Rhinocypha anisoptera
TATCGAGCTAAAAGGTGATTATGTAGAAAAATAAAATGTTTATTTGCCTAAAAAAATTTGTTTTATTCAAAAAGTCACTGACTTATCTAAGCGCCCTCGTACATTGGGCAGACTGACAGAACATTCAACACATTATCCAAGGAACACCTAGAATGCTTTTCTCCAGCATCATTTTTTTTAATTGGTCTATATTGAGTATTGTGTAGTTATAAAAGTTCTTTTTAATAAAAGGAATGCTAACAGAAATTCATTTAAAATTTATGGGAGGGTGCCTAAAAGAGGTAATAGCATCAGAAATGATTGAAAAACTCCTGATTGACTGGTTGATTGGAGTAAATTCTTTTTCTGAGACTGAAGGTTTTTTAAAAGAACATGGATATAAACGGCACTCTAAACTGTAGAAAGAAGACAGTTGTTCACCACCAAAGATGACAAAGTTACTTACATCAGCTGAAAAGGGAATGGCACCCATGTTTTGGAACAGAAGTCATATGTTTAAATTGATTATTTTGAATAACATCATGTAATAACCATACCATCATTATTTAAATATTATAGCCAAAATCAGCAGAAAATTAGTAAGAAAAGAACTAGTTTGGAGAATAAAAAATAATTTTTCAATAGGTCAATGCACCTGCCCACAAAAGTGTTTTGGTAATGACATATTGATAGAACTGCAGTATGAAATGTTGTGACATCTACCAAATTCCCCAGATATGGTATCCTCTATTTTTTTAGAACAAGTTCATACCCTTTTGTGAGGTTATGTCATACTTCTTCACACAGCTCTTTCATTCAACCTCCAACCTCACCTTTCAGCTGCTTTCATTTCATTTCCTCTCTCTTCAATCAGGTTTAGTATTTTGTTCATTCCTTAAACCTCTACCCAAAACTTAAACTCTGCCTCATTTATCAGCAATTTTCTTTGAATGAAGAGGTGATTGGAGCCGTGGAGGAGCAGATTTTCAGGTGCATTTGCAGATTTTCTGGACAATACTTCAAACTTGGGATTATGCTTACGGAGTATGTTTGGAATAAGTATATTATAGAAGGGAAATTACATTGACCCAACACATTCACAGGTTCTCAATCTCCAGATTGATTTGTAACACCTCTCCAAGCTATCTTGTCACCTGCCAGCCTTTTCATAACTTTGTAGCTCCTAACTTTAGCATTTTCTATTGTCTGTTTGTCATATGCTACCCTTGGCCTACTTCTAGGACTTTTTCCTCCTATGGTTCCTTCCAGTATGTATAGTTTTAACTAAACTTTCTCATCTCGATATGAGTCCTATTAGTTTCTCTCTTCTTCTAGTAAGTGTAAGCCTCTCTTTTTGTCAGCTGTTTGGAGTTCTCCCTCAATAGTCACTCAGTCTATCCATTTAATATTCAATGTGCTGCTGTAGCACCTTATTTCCATTGCTTCAGTCCATATATATGCCCTAATGAACCTCTTCCTTATTTATAAACTATTATTATTTGCAGTAAGAAATTGCTTTTTGAAGGAATGCCTTCTTTGCCTGAGCTATTCTGATTATTTTCTTCTTCCTGATTCTTCTTTGATTGGTGATCTTGTTTCCTAAGTAGCTGAAACCTTCCACCTGCTCAATTACTTCCTTGCCTAGCTTGATTTGAAAGCTCTTTCTGAAGCTGATTCTAGCTGCAGATCATTACTTTTGTTTCATTCTTGTTTACGATATCATTGAGTTGTATTTTCTCGTTCCTCTCCTTACCCTTCTCTGCCAGTATTGAAATGCCATTTAAAAATTACAGTATGCTAATCGCTTCTCCTTGAATCCTTACACTTCCCTTTGATGCCACTTATTGCTTTTTCAGTATAATCATTTAGGCTAATACTGAATATTCCTGTATTACTACTTTCTTTATTCATTTTATCTACTTTAGTCACATCTTATCATTTCCATTTCTCTTTAAAGTGCATGTATTAATCTTGTAGTCCATTCTGACATCCTTTAGGATTCATGGCATGGTGTTCTAGGCAATGTTGCCAAAAGCTATTTCCAAGTACACAAATGCAATAAATGTTGGTTAGTCTTTCTGTAATCTCTTATCCAAGTTAAAGATAAGTGTAATGATTTCTTCCCTTGTTCCTTTCCAACTTTGAAATTCAAACTGGTCATCACCTAAATACTTTTGTGTTTTACTATCCATTTTTCAATTTACTATTTTTGCCAGAATCATTGATATTGCACTCAATAAGTTGATCATATGGACATTTCCAAATTTGCCTTCCCTTTTATTTTTTGTTATGGCAACAATTATATTCCTCTTGAGGTCAATTGGTATTTATCCGTAGCATACATATTGCATATCAGGTAAATTAACTCATCCACTGTTTGTCTGAATTTCTTGATAATTTTCTTAATAGTTCATCAATCCCTAGAGCCTTATTTAACTGTATATCCTTCAATGCTGAATCTGATTCTATTCTGAGTATGAGACCTTCTTTCTCATTAACCTTGTCATCATTTTCAAGTGTTCTGCCTTGTATTTCTTTGGTCTTAAGTTTCCTTAAATATTCTTTCCATCTATTTGCCTCAACTTTGTCTTTAATAAGAATTTTCCTTTTGTTGTCACAGATGGTATTTAATTTTGCATTCAGTCCATTGAAGTTACTTCTCACAGTTATGTATGCTGCTTCAACTTTGCCATGTATGATTTAATGGTGTACTTCTTCCTAAAGATTTTTCATCCAGTCCTCACATTTATCATCCAGCCTTAGCCTTCCTTATCTTTCTGCTGATTTCATTTCTTATTCTTTTTATGAGGTTCTCTCTTCCTAAGTTTGTGAATTATTAAATTTTCTTCTCTTCAATTTGGTTCAATATTCGATCCATGGTTTCTTTTTCATACATTAATTCTGGCTTATAGCATCTTCTGCTGCTCTCTGTGTTCCCTTTTTTGTATGCTACCATCTTTCTTCTGTTGATTCTCTGTTGCTAGTTTTCCATTTCTTCCCCCAGTGCCTGTTGAAACTCTATTCTCTGTTCTGTTTCCTTCAATTTACAAGAGTTCCCATGGAGTTTTCATTGTTTCCTCATTTTTTTGTATCTCAGTTCATGCTTCATGAGTACTGAATTGCCAAAACTGTTAATATCTGCTCCCAGGTAGCTTTTACAATCCTTACTTGATTTCTGAAATGCTTCTTTACAAGGATGTAATCAAGTGGACGTCTTATGTCTTCAGGAATCCTCCGTGTGTACCTTCTACATGTTTTCAAATAGTACGTTTTCACAACTAAAGTGTATTGTTTGCAGTACTCCAATAACCTTCTCCTCTTTCACTTTGTTTCCCTAGACCATGTTTTATGACTTTTTCTTTCATGACCTTCTCCAATCTTTTATGGCATTCCAGTTTCCAATACAATTAAACTTACATCTCCTTTTACAATTTTTATCCCTTATGAGTATAGATCTCCAGTACATCATTATGGTGGTCCATTCTCTACAACATTATACTATAATCAGTGTCCATGATTGCTTATTTGTCATGTATACAAGTATTCACTTATTCCTGAACTAACCTTCATATCTAGAGGTTTACCCACCATCCACAACCAAGTGGATGTCCTTAACAGTTTTAAGCTTAATCACAAGTGATTATATTGAAAAATAGAAAGTTATGAAAAGGCAGGATTCATTTTTAAGCCTATAACTTATGCAATGACCCATTTATTTTGCTTTTTTTCTGTGTTCTCATTTAAACACTTAAAAATTTAGTTCATTTATCTACATCTGATTTGGTGTTAGAACTACTGATTCTTCTTCTTTAGCTAGCTATTAATTCTATGATAGATGGGTTCAGTGTTTCCATCCTTTATTTTTTTACCTGTATATTCCTTAATTCTCTGTCTTATGCTGCTCTGTTCTCTATCCTTTGTTTCTCAAGTCCTTAGACATCTTATCTTTCCACCTTAGTCTCCTTCTTCTTCCTCTTCTTTTCTTCTCTACTACTTGTATCCCTCACATTCTTTTTCCCATATATTCCTTTTCCATTCCCTTCATGTGTCTAAATCGACTCAATCTACTTTCTTGCACTCTTTTGTCACAACTCGGTCACAACTCAACCATTCCCCTTGTATATATATGAGGGTGGTCTGAAAAGTTTCTGACCCAACAAAGATACAAGACATTTTTTCTGAATATATATTTTTTTTCTACATAGTCTCCTTGTAACTCTACACACTTCTCCCAGCGATGCTCCCACCTCTGTAACCCGTCCAAAATGTACTCGACGTTTTTCTCTGCAAAATAATTGTTCAAAAAGGTGATTGCCTCATCATTTGAAGAAAATCTCTGTCTTCCGGGAACAATTTTTAGATGAGGGAACTAAAAGAAGTCGCTTGGGGCTAGATCTGGTGAGTAAGACGGATGGTCAAGCACTTCAAACCGTAATTCGTGAATTTTCGCCATGGCAACTGCTGAGGTGTGAGACGGTGAGTTGTCTTGGTGAAACAGGAATTTCTTTTTCTGAAAATGTGACCATTTTTCCACAAGTTCTGCCTTCAGCTTGTCAAGTAATGATGTGTAGTATGCTCCTGTAATGGTTTTTTCTTTTTGAAGATAATCGATTAAAATAACTCCATGACTATACCAAAAAACAGTCACCATCACTTTCCCTGCCGAAAAAACAGTTTTTGCTTTTTTTGGAGCCGATTCCCCCTGTGCAGTCCACTGTTTGGACTGTATTTTTGTTTCGGGCATATAATGGTGTATCCAAGTTTCATCTTCAGTAATTAATCGGCGCCAAAACTCGGATTTATTTTGCCTAAACTGCACCAGCAGAGCATTGTAAATGTTCATTCGAACACGTTTTTGGTCTAACGTGAGCAAACGGGCACCCAATGCATGGACAGCTTTCTCATGCCTAAATGTTGATTTAATATGTGACAAACACGTTCTTTTGACATGTTCATTACCTCTGCCTTCTCTCTCACTTTAATTTGGCGGTCATCTAGCACCATTTGGTGAACTTTGGTGATGTTTTCGTTGGTAGTCGCAGTTTTTGGACATCCCAAACGTTCATTGTCTCCCAAGCTCCTACGGCCACGTTTAAATTCAGCTGCCCAAAATTTCACTGTGGTAAATGATGGTGCAGAGTCCCCATACATATAATCCAACTCATCTTTGATTTGCGTAGGCGTATTGCCTTCCAAAAACAAATATTTAATAACAGCTCGATACTCGAATTTGTCCATTTTCACAAAAACACATCAACTCACTCAAATGACTGTTACATAACAACTGCGCATCCAAAATGGCTGAAACTTAGGTGAGTAACTGTCAACAGATAAACAACGAAAGTCAATAGCTTTTATTTACGAGTGCTGCCATCTTCACATTGAGGTCGGAAACTTTTCAGACCACCCTTGTACTCAACGAAAACAGAAGTTTCATTTTTTTAATTTGGGGTAGCTCAAGGAGTAAATTCTAAATATACATATAACAAATACACTGTAATGAAAAGCTTTCAAGTGTTGTTGGCAACAATATGTTATTGTTTTTATGACTTCAAACTAATTTATGTAACAAAAATGTCATAATATTGAAGAAATCTATACTTTAAACATTTATGCTTATTTATTTAAGGAGCCTTGACCTAAGCATCATTCCAAATCAGGAAATTTCTAGAGTAAGTCACAATACCGTTAACCCTTCGTTACCTTTTGAGAGTAGGTGAGTTCCACTGCTCCACCATCAAAGTCGATAGGAGTCCCAGAGTCATTGCTGCTGGAACTAGATGTGCTGTTTTTCCTTGGATAATGAGCCTGCATGCACCAGGCAAGATGTCAAATAATTATAGAAACAGAAGCAGAGCAATTCATAAAAAGCACATTTATTGTTGCTGCCAAAAGACATTAACACAGGCAATGTTGAAAAGAAGCAATAGGTTTAACTACACTATTAAGATGCAAAAAATCAAATGCCAATGGCGGTACGGAAAACATTAAAGATCATTCTGGAATGAAATTAATTGTGATGCAATAGTTTCACTGACCACAAAATTTAAAAATTAAAATACTGAAGTTCACTAAAGCACATTCCCCAAGTGAAGACACAAAACTTTGAGAAGCTCTCTTTCCAAACAAACAATTATGTGCACTCGCTAATGCTATAGGCTTTTTTTAATTTTTGCAAAATAATATAAGGAAATTATTATGAGGACCATGTAAACAACTCTGAGAAACAGTGAACTTAACAACCATATCTGGATGTTATTTCAACAAAGAACATTATTCTAACTATCAGAGCTAAGAATTAAGGTTTACAAAACTCTCAAAATCTTCTAATCCATAATTATGGCCGTGAAGATATCCCATTCCACAATTTAAAAATAATTATTCTAGGGATTTCTAATAATTATTCATGGAAGTTCTGCAACTATGTGACATATGTTATTACATTTTTAATATTTTTACAGCTCCTAAGGTAATTAAGGGTCACTAGACCAACTTAATTATTAAAAGTAACTTCACTCATAACAACTTTGCCCAACTTTTCTGCTAAAACTTAAGTAAAAAATATTTTCGTCATTCCATCTGAGCACATGCAGCATAATGCATATAAAATACTACAATTATAAAGCAGTGATTACATACAAATAATCACAAGGGCATTTGTGTTTATATGCTTTTATTTATATATGGATATATGTATATATTTATGTGTGCATCTATTTATTTTCAGTTCTATATATTCATAAACATGCATATAACACTGAATCAGTAGGAAAAAAAACTTAGAGCCACAAAAAATAACACTCACAGAAAGCTGTGTCATTTTTTGTGGTTTTATGTTTATTTCTCTAATATCTAGTGTTATTTGCATATATTTGAGACTTTCTTGAATCAAACATAGCAGCATGCTACAAGGAAGCTGAAAAATTGAAGAGAACATCTGCAGACAACAGATAAATGAGTCTAAAACTCTTGCCCACATTAAAAATTATGAGTATAATGCGTGTCAATATGAATGAACAGCAACATGAATATGAAAAATAAGACAGTCTCAAACACACATAAAACTTCAGACAATGGCAACGTAATAGGCTTTTATGTACAGTATTTTAAAAATGTAATGCCCGTTAAGAACATAAATGAATAACAGTTTTGGAAATTTTATTATGATACATACTTAAAGTGGGGTAAAATAAATCACCCTGAATTTTGCTACTAATTATTAAAAGAACATAGTTTCAATTGGCAATCACCCAATTTAACCATAATACTTCTGCCAAATGTAGAGTATGCTTTCAAAACAAGATCATTATAAAATCCATCCATAAAAGCAATCTAACATTCTCATTTTCTAGGATTTTAAATAAATGGAAAACCTAGTCCAGAAAATATAAGAAAATTTTATAACAAAATTGTTATGTAATTTATGGTTTCAAGCTTCAATGCTCAAGGAGTGTTCTATAAAGAAAAGTAGATACAATGAGTTCATGCAATTCATTATTGAAAAATAGCTTACCTTTATTAGGTGAAAAAGCATGTAAACCCGTAACTATTCCGTCACATTCTCAAATATTCTCTTTGACACCCAGTAACCAAAAGAAAGGAAGGTATCACTCTCAACTATTTTTTCTAGAGTACAACTATACAGGAAACAAAAATCAATTAAACAATACCACAGCCTTTCTTCAAACTTCCTCAAGATATTGATTCCATTACTGAATAAGGTAAAAATTACAAATTAAAATGTATTTATTGTAAAATGGAATCACTACTTTATAGCTAGGTGTAATAGGGAGTATTTTATTATTTTTAACATAAGGAAAGTCTAAGTAGTGAAAACCTACGATAATAACGCCAAATTTTCATTATAGTTATCTGCTGTGGCTGTGCTACGTGTAATTTAACAAAGTAAACAATTTTTATACCGGAGGATTGACAGCAAGAGAGTCTTATCAATCCTTCGCTTGACTTACACATATAAATAAACTAATAATGAAACCGTGCCACAATGGGAAATTTTTAAGCTTCTAAAAGAGGTGTCCATACCTGAGATTCACCATCAACACCAACAATCCCAGGTGCTGTATTTCCTGTGAGCACAGTGGAAGTTGACCTCACTTCCTGAGTGACTACTCGCTTTTCTTGATGAGTTGCACTTGTGCTTGTTGTATGCGCAAATGTCTTCTCCTCAATCTAAAAATCGATAGAATAACGAGAAATGGCCATCACTAACTTTCAACAGAGCAACATTTCAAAGATTATGCATACCTGTTTATGAAAGAAACTTTTATTTCTCATGCTACAAATATGAGATATCAAAAAATTTCCAATTTTGATCACCTTAAAAATAAAATCAGAAAGCAAGTGAACAAACTTTCAATTTTAACTGTTGCTAAAAATGCAATTAGGCAGAGTTCTAAACTACTAAAATTACCATCATGCAGCAATTTCATCCAAGCTAATGAACTGCCACATTAAGACGCCATCCATTAAGAAATCCATTCATTAAAAAATCCATAAAACAAAAGAAGATGTAAAAGTAGTTGAAAAAATAGCAGCAGGGATGATTTAGGAGGACAGACAGAAAGCATAATTGGCTAATTCTGAATCAATGCATAGAAAATGCAAAAATATCACAGCATTCAGTAGCAAATAATTAGGTATTTCCTTCTAAAGTGAAGAAGGTTAAAAGTTTTACTCTTCACCTGCTGGAAAATATAAAATCTTTATGTCATTGTCAGTCAATGTACAATGAATGTTACATGAGAATCCTGTTTCATCCTCATGAAAATATAGATGAAATTATTAATAATTCTCACAATCACAGCTCTCTTGGAGTTGAAATTCCATCCAAATAGATCAGTATCATTTGCAGAATGTATTTTAAATGGTAAATTGTAATCACCTGTTAAAGTTCTGTCAAGAGAAAATATATTTAGTATTTTGAGTATTTAAAAAAAGACATTTCTCTTACAAAATATATTCAACTCAGAGTGCCTGCAAATCAAACTTGGGCTGGTGCCATATGAATCATGTTATCTGTCACTATGTTTACTGAGTAAACCCTCTGAGTAGTTCAAGTGTTAGCTACCTGAACCACATCTTCAAATGATAAACCCAATAATATAATTATGAATATGCAGCTGAATCTTTCTAATCAGAAGATTCCCAATGCAAGAATAGTTCCTAGAAGGTGTTGTCAAAACAATTGCATGCATAGACAAAAGGAAAAATAATCTCATATATTACTCTTGTTTACTAACTTGCTGAAACTTCACTCAGAGTGGATTTTTCCTTTCATGGTTAAAATTCTTTTACTTCATGAAAAAATATTACACAGCATTAAAGTCATGAGCCAAACCGAGGACATAAATAACAACCCTAACCCTTTGGTTTAATAACAGGACAACTTTGCCAGTTTAGGTTCTTGTTACTAGAGGCAACTAAGCATGATGCAATGACCACTCAGTCATTAGATAGCTATTCATATAAAATAAACATATTTAAAAGCTGATTTAATGAATCAGATACAGAAACCAAGCTTCAAATTATACTCAAGAACAATGCCCAATTATAAAACCAAGTAGTATCTTTTGTTTGTAGAGTGAGTCGACGGCTATCGTCATCTTGCATCTCTTCAATTTGAAGATAAAACCCATTTGGACAACATAACAACCAGGCCCTGGGCAGGACTTGAACCTGTGACCTTTGGATTAGCCAGCAAGCGAGCTACCTACCAGGCTAACCTGGTTGGCTATAACACTTAACCAAAGTAATTGGGAAGAAATGGAATGCGTAACCTGCTCTTTAATGAAGTGTAACAATAAACTTTCATTAATCAAAATAAATTCACCTATAAGAAAGTAGGCAATAATTTTAATACTACATAAAATATTGGACAATATCTTTCAAATGTGTACGTGGGAGATTACTGTAAAATTACTTGAGAAACAGAAAAAATATTTACTGATATTAGTTAATTCAAATTCTGCATTTAAACAGAAATATCTACAATTAATATTCTGCCATTATTATTCTCCAAAGATTTGTGTGTTAAAAAGAGATACTCCAAAAATTTGAATTATTTATTATGTCAATTACACTTTGGATAAATATTTACCATGGTTAACCATAGTAGAATATATATATATGTGTGTGTGTGTACATTGCATATAAAACTAAAGATTCCTGAAAATATAATTTTTAAACCATTCATGCTATATGTTCTGAACGAAAGAAAAGTAAGAATACCGTATTTACCCGAATATAAGACGAGGGTTTATTCCAAATTTAGCCTTGGAAAAATGTGGGTTTGTCTTAAATTCCAGTAGAATCAAGATTTTACGAAAAATTCAAATTTATGCACACATGAATATGGCCCCGGCCAATCTTTATATTATTCGTATGGCATTACTATTTGAAATTACATAAATTTGACATTTTACATAAGGCTGTTTTGATTCCTGACAGAAGTTTTAATTCGTTTTTACAAAACAAAATAACAGAACTTAATGAAACTTCAGTAAAATCCAGAAGAATTTTTTAAATGTCAGTCACTGATTAAATTTAAAGTAATTCGCTACACTATTTTATAACTCAATGGTAACAGGTTACTGCCTGAATACTTAGTAGTTTACATTATCATTTTACTTGAACCTATCTCATCATGTTATTCAATCATGGGTTACAGGCATGTACTTGTTTAGGACAAATACTAAACCACGACTACCACTTACGAAGAAGGCACTGACCTTAAGATAGGAAACATAAGGACGATAGCTAAGAGGGTAGGAACCTCATCAGCTGGCCTGAGTGACAAGCTGTCTTTTGGGTCTCCCGCGAGTGGTGCATGTTGTTCAGCGGAATTTGATATGCAGTTGAGGTTAGTCAAAAATTAAAGGAATTAAACCGAAGAAGCATCCATAATTAAGGTTCTAGAAAATACAGTGTAATTATAAAAAAATAAATGACGATTTTTAGTGTAATAATTACAAAAAAATGGTCTTGCGTGCTATGCGCGCACTTTAAAATACGAACTTTTACGAAAACAACAAATCTTCTTCATCAAAACGGAAAAATTGACAAATTTCTCACCATACAGACGCTTTTCCGTGTGAACAAATGCTACGTGTGCTACGTACATTTCTATTTAATCTCGCTACATGCACGGATTTCGCCACGAGTTTTTCAGCATGGATAAAAAATATTTTTCTATGAGAGGAACATCATGATGAGACAGAAAGTGACCCCGGGCATAGAGTTTTACCAGGTCAATTACAAAGTACTGATAATACTACACCGATTCAGACCGAGTTTATGATGATTAAAAGTTTTATTTGCAATTACTGAATATATACATAAATAAAATGTAAATAACATAATCTATGCATCACTTTGTAGTGACAATAGATATAATGGCCAAGAGTACAGTATTTTATCATGGTGCATCATAATTTCTTAAAACATTTATCAAAATTAGCCATTATCTCGTTTTTACATAATTTGATTTTATAAAAAACTGAATTCAGGTCCCTATGTGGTGTGTAAATTCAGATTTATACTGTAATTGTAAGTTAATTAAACATTTATTATAGATTTTTGTAAAACCATATTTACCATAAAATAAAACTAGTACTTTTTTTCCAAATTTAGACTCAGAAAAAGGTGTGTCATCTTATATTCGGGAAAATATGGTAAGTCCTGCGTAGTCACTCCTTGGGAATCAAGGTTGGATTAAAACAAGGAGTATGTATGGCAGAGACCCTGTTGGGCTCAAATTTAAGACAAAACATTATTACCAAATGCCAATTGAACCTTAAAAACTAAATGCCACATATTAATGGGGCTGATAACGTTTTCCAATTACAATTTTTCATGAATATATAGTTTTTTAGAAAAATGATGTAATGCAATAAACACTTAACATAATAAAAATCAGATTCAAAGCTCAGAAATATTATTACAATAATTTTGAATAAATTAGTGATTTGCTGAAATGATACCTAATTTCATATTGACTGGATAAGAGGGACTTGTACAGTCGAGTGGAAATGGAAATTTTAATTACAAAATTGTTGAAAAACCAATATCCTTTCATCATGTCCCCAAAAAGATTAAAAAGAACAAAGTAAGAAATTAATAAATTAAATGATGGATGGAAAGAGGTGATGACAGGGAGTGAAACCATATGTGGGCCTGACCTGGCTTGTCTTGGCATTTTTCTCCTTGTCCTCATGCGTTGTAGCTGTTCTTGTGGTGACTGCGGTGGCAGTCACATATGGAGACGCACCCCCAATGCCTTCAGAGCCAGGGCTCCCGACCCCACTGCCTGCCTCAGCCTATCTCGACCAATCACATGAACACATACACTTTAGATGCATGCACAACTGCAAACATGTCATAGAGGCACTACCAAACACAATTCATACAATCTAGCAAGAAACATCACAGGGCATTCAAAATAAGTGGCTATAGCAAAATGTTTCAAAGACATAACTATCATAGTGGCAAAATGTAAAAAAACAAAAGGAATGAGTTTATATATTTATTATTACTTCATGAAAATAAGCGATTGGCACAAACCATGCAAAATCAACTATCAGAAAAGGCACCAATGTGATCAATTGGTAACAACAAACAATCCAATATGCAATGCAAAAATTCAGGTGCAATTAAGTCATCTAAAAAGTACATAAGGATAAAATTTAACTACAACACAAAGCAAGAAAAGAATAAAATCACACTTGATATCAGATCACCTATTCTCACAAACGGAAGCACAAGGAGTAATCTCACCCTAGCTAGCCATCACCTGAAGCGACACTCTTAACAACATACACATCATGTCATCAATTACAATGACATGGAGCTTCTGCAAATTTAAGAAGTGTTACAATTTATGCATTTTCTTGCCAAATAAATAATATTCCAAATTTATATCATTTCACTAATCGCATTTAGGTATAATTTTATCAGTATTCATAACAAGCCAGGATCACAAAACTATTGGCGCAAAAGGACTCTTAGAAGTAGATAGAGAGAGAGAGAGAGTGAATAGAGATGTTGCTATATTTCATTAATGATCCTAATTAGTTCCAAATGAAGAATTGCAATTACAGACTCTGGGGATATCTTCTCAAACACTTCTCCAATTTGGATTGATTGTAATGGGTAACTTTTTTAACCCTTTCGCATCAGCAAAATTCTTGATATGTGCGCTGAGGCTTTCCGAGAGACTCTCTACATCCATGGGCTGAACTCCTTCAAAGCGATATACATAGTTGGACGTAAAGGTTTTCCCCTTTAAGGGACCAATCTCGGCCTAGCCATTTTCATGGTGGGTGATTTGGGGAAACGCGACCCTCCGGAACATTTGTGAAACCCACACTGCTCGAGCCAATGGTCAACTATGTATTATTCCAGTGCTTCTACCAAAAACATAAATCTTGCAGACTTTAAACATATGATAGTGGAAATGAATTTCTTGTTTTGCAAGGCAAAAAGTATTTATCAATGAAATTCTAACGTTGGCATTAAAAACTTGGGTACAGTACCTTACGAAAATGTGATTGCTCCAAGAAGATTTAGATTATTACTGAGACAAATAACTTTTCGAGATTTGTGAAGCATGTTTTAAATATTAGTAATTACATTATTATATTCATTCCACCTGAAATGGTTAATAAGTTCTCTTCAAAAACTTTGGTGATAAGAGTCCGACCCGCTTAAAAATGGTCCTGAACGAAAATTTCCACATGCCTCCCCCCCGTCCTCGGCTACCCCCACTCCTTAGGGAATTAGCATATGTAAATTTCCATGAAAAATAGTTCAATAAAGAAGTTTATTAATAATGATATGTTATATTAATTTCCCTGTGCCGGAGTGAGAAAAACTGGTAACACTGTTTTCAACCCCCCCCCCCCCCCCCCGGGGGTGTGGGGGGGGGGGTAAAAGCAGGGGAGGCAAAACCCGGAGGGGT
>WURS02454924.1:0-13953 GCA_011762765.2 Rhinocypha anisoptera
GGGATGGCTATATTCGAGGAGTAGTGGGATTCGGTTGCGCATCACATTTATAGTAGTTATAGAAAAGCTACCAGGAGGCTTCCCGGTAACAATTTCTATAGCAATCCTAGTCATCTATTAATCCGTTCAGAGGAGTGTTGATATATCCAGATTTCTCCTTCGGAAAAAGTTTGATGAGCAAATTTCCATGGTCAGAAATTCCAGATTCTCCAATTTCCTTTGTTTACTCTTGGAGAATACGACGGATGTCCAGCGGTAAATTTCAAAATAAAGTACGTTGAATAACAATGGCGTAGGCCGTGAAGAATGTAGTTTTGAGCATCTTAGCACTCCGGTGGATGGCACCAGCGTGAGGACGACACGTGAGTTGTAATGACCTGTAATAAATCGAAGGAAAGCATTCGAACCCAATTATGCATCGTTGCCAATATGATAGGGATCGCTCTACTCGACGGAGACGTGAAAAAAAGGAAAGCACTTTTGGATACGATTTGAAACTAACTCTTCTCGGGTAGTATAGCTCGGGGAATAAACTACTGTCACATACACTGTTTTTGGCTCTACTTTGTGGAAATTCATATTTAAAGGTTCGAAAGAAAACACATTCCCTTTTCCACATTTAAAAAAATGTAAAAAAAAACGTTTTTTAAATAAAATTTTTAAAAAAATATGTGGAAAAGGTAACGTGTTTTTTTTCAACCTACTATAGTCCTTTTTCCGGCATTAGAACTTAATTTTAAAGACTTAAGTCCAATATTCAGTGACTGTTCATTAAATATTCAAATTGCATGAAAATAATTGCTTCTAATTGCGACAAATAGCATACGCGTATTACCTTTCTAACTGATTATTTTTATGCGTTCCTAATTAAAATTCAGGTTAAATAAAAAAACAGGTTGTGATAGAGGATACAATGTTGGGTAAGCGAAGTAGGGGTAGGAGGAGAGAGGATAGGGATTGCGGATAGAATGATAGGTGGAGGTGGGAAGTGTGTGCGGATTTGAGAAGAGGGATCAAGTTACAATGAAGCTGGAAAATCAAACTTGAGACTCTTCGAAAGACCTACATTAACCGGCAGACTACCATCCATTCAATTAAAAGTCATGAATGCTTATTGCAAACAAGTTACGACACATGAATTATTCTTTAACATTCACATACAATTTGCTAGCTGAGAAATTGTATGAGAGATTACATCCAAAATATCGCAGGATCTAAAGGAGTCAGTATCACAATGATTATTATTTTTCTGTGACGATAGAGGTTCTACATTTCGTGAGGGTATTGTCAAGTATAATTTGGTACTTGAAAGTTTAAAAATATTAATGGATTCAGTTATTAATTTAGCGGTCTGTTTGTTACAAGTTCGTCTCCTTTTCAAGGTTGTGCACACGATAATAATGACATAAAGTCATTAGAAGGTTGATTTGCCGTGACTTAAAAAAGTGAAGTGTTCATAGCCTTGGCGGAAAAACCTTAGAGAGAGACATGTTGGCCGTGGATTACTCGTTTGAATGGGAAAGAATTTTCCATCTTCACGTGCATTAAACCTGTTAGCTAACACTGAATATTGTGAAATGCATTCTGTGACTGCTTTAAATGACGGACCTTGTGTTTCTAGGCGTTAGTCTAAACTTCTCTTCCTTCACTTTCAGCGACTCTATAACACGTGGAGCACTATAAACAGTAGTGCTACCATCCGCTTCGTTCTTTTGCCAATTGAACTGTTTTTTTTTCAAGCTAATTTACTTTGGCGCCGTCCGAATGTTTCATGATTATTTTTTGTTCGTGACGTCAAAATTATATTTCGCTGCATTGTTTTTACAAATTTCTTGATAATATGCTGCTTCTTAAGTGTTACATTTGATGAAACAAAAATAGCGAATTACGGTTTCAAATGTGAACTCCAAATTCCTGTAAATCCAAGTTCCATGATTTTTCTACACACCTGATCGCCTCGAAAAACCCCACAGAGGAGGTGCAGAAAAAGAAACTGAATCCCTTTGACTTGTGTGTAACTTTCACACTTTTCGGAAGACTCCATACCTGATGGGATCTCTCCGTAATTCACGTTCGCGATGACAACTTTGGTTGTGACGGGTTGTAGATATTTGTTAAGGTCTGTGAATAAATATGATACTCAGAATAACTATCAGATCGAAGATGACAAGGTCATCCTTTTACTCTTGTATGCCCTTTTAACTTTGCCGGGCTTAACGAGTTGTCATTGTACGTACTCAAATTGGCCCCTTAATCAGAGTTAAAAATATTTCCGCGGTAAAAAATATTTCCGTAATTTAATTATCAATCATTCGAATCTCGCGTTATCCTTTGTTATTTGGGTTTTGAAAGGCATTGTGGGCGTCACCATCGCTGTACTTCAATTCGACGATTGATTGACTGCAAACCCCTCTATCCTTTCCTCCCCTTATACAACTTGGTAGGTGTTCTTTCTAACGTCTCTGATAATTTGCCCTTAATGTATATTTGTCCCACGTGCTTCCCCTCGCGGGGCCCTCCCCTTTATTTTCCATTCTTATTATATCCTTCACGAACCCATTATGCCTCAGGGCGTCTGTCCTATCCCCCTGATTATCCGCTCTTCTGTCCACACTTCCCCTTTTCTAACGCTGTCCGTCCACTTGACATACAGCATTCTCCTCCAGCACCATGTTTCGAATGCTTCTATTATTCACTGGTCTGTTTTTTCTAATGACCCATATCTCTGATCCATAGACTGCCATGCACCACATGAATGTTTTCACATTTCGCTTCCTTGTTTGGAGTGATATCTTCCTTGAACATAGAAGTGGACTCTTAGCCATGAATGCCTTCTTAGCCTGAGCTAATCTACTCTTGATATCCATAAAACTTTTTCCATCCCATTTAACCCTGCTTCCCAGGTAGGCAAAGGATTCCACTTGTGAACTCGTAATTAAATTCGTTAAATTATTATGTAACAGCCTGATGTAGATTGGCTGTAAGTTCCTGCTTCTTAGGTAGGTGAACTACGAGTATTCCACTTGCTCCAACTTCTCTCCTTGTAGCTCGACTCTCCTGTACTCAGGTTCTCTCTCCCGCAAACCTACTACCATTTGAGTCCTCCTACTTTCCTACTTGTTATTTATTCACGTGTTGTGGTGGGCATAATAAAATGTGATTTGTTTTTTTTTCATTTCAAAGATGCGCGACGTCCGTCAGTGGCACAAAGTGGAGGTTGCGCGTTCTTGTTTTTTTGTTGTTATTTTTGCTTTTGAACCTTCCACTCTTTTTAGCGAAAGATTAATTTCCTCCCTGCGATGGTAGATTTTGTTAAAATCCTCGCGACGGTGGATGTTGTCGATGTTAAAAATCCTCGCGTGACGATCGTCTCATCAATCTTTTCGTCCATCTTTTTTTTTTTGCAGACAGCCGAGGGCAGAGGAGCGGAATAACAGAAAAGGGCACGCCGAGGCGCATCGAGGACAACGCTCAAGGGGATCTCGATCGAATCCGATCCGAACACACACGCGAAGAAGCGCGCGTTTGGGAGTGTCCCTCGCCCCCGCGGGCGGCGATCGCGCTCGCTCTGTTTGCCGCGCTCACCCAGTCGACCGGCTGAGGAGGAGAGAGGACCGAGGAGAGAGAGAGAGGGGGACCCCCGGGGGGCCACGGGCGCTGGACGAGGCGGTGGACGCAGGAGAAAACGGGGTCGGAGAAAGAAGTGTCCGGGACGAGGGGGTGGAGACGGTGACGACGGCGACGAAGACATGCCGGCGAGGTTCCCGGAGGTCGAGGTCGGAGGAACGGGGGGGGAGCTGACCCCTTCCCCGTGGGCGGGCGGAGTGCCGGCGGCCAACGGCGCGGCGCCGGCAGGTCAACAACAACAACACAATGGGAGCGGCGGGGTCCACAGGTTCGGGGCAGACGAGGTGGTCATATCGGGGATATCCGCGAGGCTGCCGGAGAGTGAGAGCGTGGCCGAATTCGCGGAGAAGCTGTTCGAAGGCGTGGATCTCATCACGGACGACGAGAGGAGGTGGCCGGCAGGTGAGAGAATGCAGACCCCGTCGCTGGTTGGTGGCTGTTCGTCTTTTCCCCCTGGGTAACGCACTGCATTTCTGCCGACGTTTCGATGACCGAGTCGTCCAGGGTTTACAAAATCCCTGAGAAATGCAGAGTTTTACACGGTGGAAAACCGGGTAACCTCCACCGATGCCATTCGCCGGGAAAGCACCCGTTCCTTCTTCACAACTCGTGTTCTGTCACTTAAAGAAAAAAAATTCATTTGACCATTCATTGGCTTTACCCAGGTTTAAATATGATACCAATTTTTGCAGTAGGATTTATTTATTTGCCATGCATTAAAAAACAGCCAAAAGTGGCCTTTTACATTGTATAAATAACAAGATGTGAAAAAAAACATCAAGTGAAAAGAAAAAACAAGAAAGATAACAACACTTGCAAAAGGAAAAAAATCAAAATATATATCAAAACAGTCGGGTGTTTACGAGGAAGGATTTTTTTTTTATTTGGGTGGTAAAGTAGTGATTGGGAGTTGAAGAGGTCAAGTGGGTGGAAAAGAGGGATTTGAATAATTTTGGGAGATGGTAAAAGAGAGATCACTGGGAGAGGTAAAGACAGAATTTGGGTGCAGGTGGAGGAGATCATTGCTGCAGGTTTTGAAGTCGGGAACTTGCAGGGAGAAAAAAGGAAGGATATTATTGAATCATCGAAAATCACTATTGATGGCAGAATGGAGGATTTTCAAATCATGGATGGTTCAACGAATTAGCAGAGGTTAGGAGAAAATATCAGTATGGGAAGAGTTAATTAAATGGAGAACATGATGGCAAACAATAGATGTGAAAAAATTAAGAAGGCGTTAGTGGGGCAGGCAGTTAACCAATCAGTTAGCAGTATTCAAGCGAGGGAAGTGTACAACTGGTGAAGATGGTTTTTAATGCTATTGGTTCAGAAATTTCTTTAAATCTAAAGAGAATCCCAACAACTGACATGACTTTGGTTTTAATTTATTTGATATGAGGGACGAACGTGACTTTGGTTTCAAGTGTGTCATCGAGATCTTTAAGTTGGGTGGTAACGGGGATTATTTGACCTGAAAAAAAAGGTAGAAACTGGGTATTGGCTTTGATTTGAAGAGAAATGCCATGCAGATTGACTTCAATGGATTGATATTAAGTTACCAATGAGAGCACCAGTCTTCAAGAAAGCGGGGAGCAGATTGGAGGGGTCGAGCATCGGTGGAGGTATCAATTCTTTTGAATAATTTGCAGTCGCCTGTAAAGTATAGTGTGGTCAATAGAATCTAAAACTTTGCTTGAATCATTAAAATAACACCAAATGTATTATCACACCCATCAAGCCCACCTACTTAATATCAGCTCGACAAATTTGTAAGTTGCCTTTGCCTTTAATGAACCCACACTGAGAAGCTGAGGATAATTTATATCTATCAATATGAATGCTATGAGGCACTTGTACATAATAGTTTCAAATATTTTAGAAAACAGAGACAAAACTGAAATCGTTTTAAAATTTTTGGGTTTATTTTCATCACCATTACCTTTATATATAGGGACTGCATTGGCTACTTTTAATCTATTTGGAAAATAACCTGAGATAAAAGACATCATTAACTAGATGTACAAGAGGAGATAACTAAGGGTATTTCACGTCACCATTTAACACTTACTAAGACAAATATTTTAAAAGTATATAAACAAGCTATGTAGAGACCAAAAAAATACATTTCTCCTACATCCTTAAAATGCTCATCCACACTATACTAAAACCTGTTATTTAAAATGAATATTTTCAGTGAGGTTTTAGAAATTTTTAATGACAGAATGCTTCTCAGTGATTCTGGCAGTAGGTTGTTAAGTTATTAGAGAGACCATCAGTTTTTAGAGTTTCTGAGATAAACATGCAATAGATTTTTTGACCTGGTTTCATATGAATTCATGGAGAAGCCTTTTGAAGATGTGGATCTCATAATGGACGATGAAAGGAGGTGGCCAGCAGAAAAATGGAGGCTTGGGAGTCCTTCTCAGAGATGGTCCAGCAGCTTGTGAATATCTCCAAGATTAGTCTCATTAAATGTTCAGAATTCACATTAATTTTCCTTAGTGTTGGAGTATTTTCAATTTCATTATCTATCAGACATAGGTAGGTATCTGATGAGTACCACTGACCACTATTATACCCACTCGCACATGCTCACAAATCCATAATCGAGTTATGCATAGCCTACAGACCTTTCTACAATGGTCGTAAGCTGTAACACAATGAGGACATAAGGCATAAAAAATCGACATTGATATTAATGAAGAAAGAGTGTCAAAGCAATATTTCCGTAGCATAACATTGCACCTGCTTTTTGAAATCAAAACTATGGATTAAAATATCAAATAAAATGGAAGTATGGTAATGAAAACAAACTATTCTTCTCTACAGTCAACAAACCTTCTTAAGAGTCAGTGGACCACTTCTTTTTCGCAAAAAGCAGTGGTCCACTGGTGGCTCTGACAGTAGAAATGGCATGTTCTGATTGGCTTGAGATTTCTCCTGCTGTAAGCTGTAAAGATGGGACTTGGCCATCTTCCTTACTGCAACCCGATACAAACATTCTAATGTTGTGGAAAGAAATAATGTCTATTGTGCAGTACCTGGACTTTTGGGTTACTCAAAATCTTTTTTATAAAATAGTCCAATTTCTTCACCAATATTCTCGTTCATATCAGGTAAACTGTAAGACCAACTGTACCTTTCATCCTCTATGAAACAATCAATTTACCAAAAGGTACTGATAAGATCCTTTGTTTAATGACTTCGAATATGTAGTTGATATCAAATGCTGTTATAAAAGTTACTCATGTTTAAATATCAGGAATTTCTATTTAATAAATTTTAAAACTTTGATATATATGGGTATTTCGTTTTCTAACAGTAGTGTATGACATCTAGAGATTAAATATTTAGTTTTATGAGCAGGTTTCCTCATTGGAAACATTTGTATAGAATATCATGAATGACATCAGACTTTCCTTTATGACCTTAAACCCTAGAACAAGTCTTCATGAAACTTTTACCCCAATTACCTTTCTGCAAAGTGGTTTTAATATGTTTTGAAATGCCACAGCAGGAAAATATGATCATTTTGTAATCGCTGTTAGACACATCACTTGGTTAGTTTCTAATCTATTTCATTGATTTCCTCTTGAATTTTCCACAGGGTTATATGGACTGCCTACACGCACTGGAAAACTGCGTGACCTGTCACGCTTTGATGCCACATATTTTGGTGTCCACGCCAAGCAGGCACACGTAATGGACCCTCAGCTCCGCATGCTCCTGGAGCTTACACATGAAGCCATTGTGGATGCAGGTAAATTTGAACTGGATGATTGTTGAATATTTGCTCAATTTCCCATTTTTAATTATTTAGGAAGCACTTAAAAGTTATAAGAGGGTTGCAAAAACAGAGGATAACACACTAGTGGAATGGGTGAAATATTGAATTTCACTCCCAGTACCTGTGAGTTACCTGGGAATTGTTTATAATATATCCATTCCTTCTAGGATATTAAATATTGAATTAATCTTCCTGATGATGTTGACTGCCCGATGAAACTGGTCGTTTTAATTAAGTTTGTGGACGTACTTAGTTCCGTTTTATTTCTTGAATCAATCTGTTGAAAAATGTATGTTTTGAGTGCGTTATGCTTTTTAATAATGTTGATCATGTTATGTGTATGAAAATAGGTGTGAACCCTGCAAGTGTCCGAGGATCTCGTACCGGAGTATTTGTGGGAGTATCCGATAGTGAATCAGATGAATTCTGGACCGCGGACCCAGAGCAAGTGAATGGTTATGGTCTCACAGGATGCTGTAGGGCCATGTTTCCTAATCGAATCTCATACACATTTGACTTTACAGGTAAGGATATATTTACCCTGTTAATTTTATAAGTCATAAATCCATTTGATTGGAATGGTATAGAAAAACTTTCCACCTAAGTAAATGATTTCACATGATTAAAAATATGTACCTTGAATAAAAAGTAGTTTACAGAAATTCATCTTTTTTTTCCACCTGACAATTCGAGTTTTAAACTTCATTTCATAAATTTGGCAGTCTTACACTTTGTGCAAAAATCTGATACAATAAAATGAAATATTTTTTTGAATGCATTGGAAATAAATTTTTCATATCTTGTCTGCTACCTTAAGTTAAGGTAAATATCTCCATGAAAGAATTCTTGAGAAGATACTTTGATTATTGGTGTCTTGTATAATATTCTTAAAATTCTTATGCCTTGAAAAATCGCATGGTCATGGAAAGTATCTCACGCAGAAGTTGCTGTTCCTATGTAACAATCTAGTCTTGAATTGTTGCCCTTGAGTGCATCATACCCTAGATTTTTCAGTACATTTTTTGTATTCAAATTCTTTAGTATTTTGACACAAAGCCAAAAGAATGCCATGGTGCTGCAATATTTAGAATTGCACAAATGAGATGAAATTTTTATTTTTCCACAGGCCCCAGTTATGCTATTGACACAGCATGTTCATCAAGCTTGTTTGCTCTGCAACAGGCATTGACTGCCATTAGAACTGGCCAGTGTGAGGCCGCCATTGTTGGTGGAGTAAACCTTCTCTTGAAGCCTACTTGTTCCCTTCAATTCCACCGTCTGGGCATGTTGAGTCCACAAGGAGCATGCAAAGCATTTGACGTCTCAGGTGAGTCTCTCTCTCTCTGTTGCGTTTAAACAATTTAAGAAAATGGTAATGATTTGGTTATTTCCTAATGCTCAAAAAACAATAAACATGTTCATACAATAAATTGCACAATGTATTGTTCATTTCTCTTGCGCACTCTGCTTTCAGGGAATGGTTACGTCAGAAGTGAAGCTGCTGTTGTGTTATACCTCCAGCGTGCCTCAGTTTGTCTCCGGCGCTATGCAACGGTGGTCAATGCCAAGACCAACACAGATGGAGCCAAAGTACAGGGTATAACATATCCATCAGGGGTGATGCAAGGACGTCTGGTTAGGGAAGTGTATTCTGAGGCCGGCATTGATCCTAAGGACGTTGTCTATGTAGAAGCTCACGGTACAGGAACTAAGGTAAATTTTTCTCCCGTTACAATAAGGCCAAAATTTCTATACTTTGGTTTTATTTAAGCAATACAGCTAGCTCATTAACCCCTCAGCTGGGGCAGCATCTTTCTCAAACTTGCCCGAGGGTCGTGAACCGTCATTAACGGTTCTTTGAAGGGACGTACTATTCCGGAACAATACAAAAAAGTGAACATTCGAACCTTTTTGGAAAGAACGGGCCATAAAATTTGAAGAGGGTCTAGGGGGGAAGGGTACGAAGGCGGCGGTCATGCACAAATGAATGTATTCTCCACAGTCGCACGTGCCAAAATTTTGATCAACACATCCTGCAGCCTTGTAGTTAATTAAATTCAACTGATTCTATTAATTACTATGAAACAACTTTTGATTGATGTGCAGTTCTATCATTTTTAATGACCATGGCTACAATTTGTTTTAAAAAATTTTGTTTCCATTAGGTTGGTGATCCGCAAGAGGTGAATGCCATAGCGGACGTCTTCTGCAAAGGACGTCCACCGGGACGTCCCGTACTGATTGGATCAGTGAAATCGAATATGGGGCACTCAGAGCCTGCATCAGGTTTATGTTCGATTGCCAAAGTTTTGATTGCCATGGAATCAGGAACCATACCAGCCAATCTCCATTTCCAGGAGCCTAATCCTGATATACCAGCTCTCGCGGATGGTCGATTAAAGGTAATCCTTATCTCCATCTCATGATCATAATCGCCATTCATTGATTGACGTGCACGCCTGTGTCGCTACTGCAGACCCAGTACCTGAAATCATTCAAGTCTGTCTGAATACTCTCTTCTTCCATGCTCAAATTGTATTCTTTTAGTGCAACTACACCTGGTTAACTGAAACATTTTTGTTGTTTCAAGAGAACCAGGTCAAGCCAAGCTAGGTTATCAACACTCCCAAGACTCCTGATTATTACACTGAAATGCAATAGAAATAAGCAAATGTAAAAGTAGCAATATTTATCCTATTTTGCATGAAAGCTAAATCAAATAATAAAGGTGGTTAAACGTGGTATTGAGCACAGTGAGCTCCTGGTTTTTAACATTTGATTACACATTGTCATGCATAATTGCATTTTTTATTAAACAATGCATTGTATGCTTGTTGTTGCAGGTGGTTAGCCAGAATACCCCATGGGAGGGTGGACTGGTTGCGGTCAACTCCTTTGGTTTTGGTGGTGCAAATGCACATGTGGTGTTGCGCTCTAATCCGAAGCTAAGGAAGACTCACGCAGCAACTAACGGGCAGCATCATGACCTCCCCCGTCTCATTGCAGTGTCTGGGAGGACGGAGGAGGCCGTGAAGAAATTGCTTGATCGAGTGAGCAGATGGTTCTTTTTTTCCTCTGGTCTCGTTTTGTTTTCACTGTAAGCCACAGTGAAATCCCCTTAGGATTGGGTTGTATCCTCAACTATACACAGCTCAGGAGATGACACAAACTCAAAAGATTAACAGGAATTGTATTATATAGTAATAATACTTAACAATAATACTCATAATTTACTCATAAAACCATATAACATACAGATATAGACTTCATCAGGATTTGTAGTTTATATAGCAGTAAAAGGCATAGTGCAGCATGCAATACTGTTTGTGATACTACAAAGAGAAATTATATCTGTATAAGGCATTAAATGCCTATAAAACAGCATTTATACAGGTATGTAAAACAAGTTGAATAAAAAGTCAGGGAATATCTATTTAGATCACAACTGCCATTACATATCAATGGGAGGTATATGTGAGGCATAATAACACTTTGTAAGGCATATTTTAAAAGTATTAAATGTATTGTTGAAGTAACAAGTTATTGTAAAGCCAAAAAAGAAATTTAGCAATACTGCAGCTAGACTATAGCAATAGCTAGACATCTTTACAATACTGGATGAACTCATCCGGACTGTAGATCATTTTATGTAAGAGGAATATTTTCAGTCAAGTTTAAAAAATTTTTAAGGCTAAATGTCACTGCCCCAAAACGGTTTTTTTTTTGCCCAACGATTGAAGATATCAAAAAGAAAATTTCGCAATGAAATTATAGTATCTACTAGAATTTTTTGCTCTTTTTTATATTTTGATTTAAGGTCAGTTTTGGCAAAATATATTATGAATTTTGCTTCAAATATTTTTTTATGGAAAAAACCAAAAAGTACACAATATCTTTGATATTCAAGAATTTTACTGTGCCATTTTAAATTTCATTTCATGCAGGTGATAATGAGTAAATAGCATAATTAGAATTTACTATTTGACACACCGGTGAACAGCTCCTCTGTTGGAGAATAGCAGAAACAGGAGTACCTCCCTTGGAGGTTTAAAAGGCTTGAAATTTCTGAAATGAACTTTCAATAGATATTTTGATTTGCTTTCATATGAATGATATTTTGCATATGTATTAAGTGAAGCAGTATTGTTTATGAACAGCATTAGATTAAAAATATATAAAGATAGTAATAGTAGAATTTTCTGTGATTCTAAATAGGATCAACAAGATTCCTAAGCTCGATAAGATATGTTCATCCAGTATTGTAAAATAAAATGATACAGTAAAATTTCGTTATTACAAAGTTCATGGGACCAAAAAATTGGTGGTTCATAATAATGTTGTTTGTAACAACGTATTTTTTATATAAACATCGCAAAATATATCCATTTGCTCTTTTTTGACTTGTTTTATCTCTTGTGTGTTACAGTCATGCTGTGAAATGATATCAGACATGTAAAAAAAACTAATTATGCACAAAAATGTGAACTCAAACAGGCTAATCTGTTGTTTGGAAATCATGCTTCACGCTATTTTTAGTAGTAATCGTCGCAAGCTGGGAAATTAATTCAGCTGGGAGATTAATTCCACAGAAAAACTGCTCAGCTGTCTGTACAAATACTATGCAACAAAATTAATGCAAAAGTATTCCGAATTTAAGTATATAGATTTATGGAAAATTTGATTTCTCGCAATTAGTGAGTGGTTCCTCTGATTCCTTACGCAATATAGATTTATTATTTGACCTCATTATGAAATCCAACTGGTATATTCACTCCAAGTGGATTAATTATCGCTGAGGTATGACATTGTACAGATCTTGTATAATGTAACAGAGGAACTCATTATCGAACACAATTTGAGCATATAACTTGACACCAATGTCATTTTATTATAATGTTATAAAAAATATAATTTGCATGGCTGCATGCATTGCCCCTGTATTTTAGGCTTCCAAATAGATTTGGAATATTGACATTTGTGTCTATCTTGTTATGCACTAATCCTCCATGAAAGAGGTTGCATCAGAAACTGGACCAAACAAAGAGATGGTATACCCTTCAGGAAAATAAAAAGAATTCACACATTTTCTGCCATTCTCATATTTCGCCGAGAAATGAAATTGTACAAATTTTTTCACAAATTATGTCTAGATTAGTAATTAAAAACGTTCATGCATGTCAGCCATATTGAAAAACGAACCTTCCCCTATGAAGATTACTATCATATTTCCTTCAAAGAGACATTTGCTTCGACATCATTTAATTCAAAGAGAGAAGGCTCCCTTCGGCGAATCAAGTGGGATTCGTAAGACAAAGCCATCCTTCAATGACTCTCGGTATGAGAAAGGCGCAATCAGCATTGGAGAGGACTAAGGAGCCCTCAGAGTTGCGACTCTCAGTATGGGTCCTTATCTTTCGTTCCTTCCCTTTTACCCCTCCTCTACCTCTCATGCTCTCTCTGACTCCTTTCTAAGTGCAGTAACTCATTGGGAGTTCTGTACCCTCAACCCAGTTAAATAGCTTATTCAAAGTATCAATTGTATATATTTTAGTTCTCAAGCTCTTGGGTACAGTACGGGTAGCCAAGCTTCATGATTTATAATGCAGCATTGTGCTTAGCCTAATGAATGCCGTTATTTATGTGACAGACTTCATAATAAAGTATTTTTTGTTCCTGTGGGGACCGGGACTAAGGTTCGTTATTTCGTAATTTCGTAATATCATTTCTTTACCATACATTTAGATACCTGTTTTGTCGGGACCAATGATTTAGTTCATAAAAACAAAAACTTACTATAAACCTTGTTTGTAATAAGGAGAGTCTACTGTATATAAGCCTCTTTCTTCTTGATTTTTTAAATTATCAGCTAGGAAATTCAGTCTTTGCTCTTCAAGCATTATATAGCTTTTATTCCATTATATTTCTAACAAAACTGACTTCTTATTTTACAGGTTGAAGGTAATACAAAAGATGATGAGTTAATTGCCCTCCTGCATGAAATACATGCCACATCAATCCCTGGACATTCTTACAGAGGTTACACACTTTTGGGAGACGAGCCAATGAGGGAGATCTCAGTAAGTATATTTCAACTGTAGGTGACAACTTGACCCATTCTTAGTGATGCGTTGAAATATATGCATGTCTATAATTTTTCAGGACATCGTCATAGATATATATATATAAATTTCTAATCATGCACCCTTGTAATGTTAAAAATTAATTGCATTTGCAAGCCTATATGGTCATGAATAATATTAGAGGAATAAGTAAGACCGAAAATGGTGAATTCCTCACTAGGGTGGTAGCAGAACCTTGACAGTGAACTGAATTTCGTTTATTATGCATTACTGAGAATAAAAACAGCACTTTTCCACAGAAAAATAAAGCTTTAATGTACAACGTAGGTTTCAGCTCACTGAGCCATCTTCAGGTACAATGATGGGAACATGAAAATACACAGATATTTATAGGGAATTGGGATGAGAGGGGGGTGGCAAGGGAGGGGAAAGGAGAAGAGGAGGGGAGAGGCAGAGGAA
>WURS02454935.1:0-13953 GCA_011762765.2 Rhinocypha anisoptera
AGTATCGAAAACAGTTCTCATTCTCGCGGCTGCCGCTAGAGGTTCTGTCTGTCGTACAGTTCTGCCATCTCTGTCACGTATTGACAAAGAGTGCCCGCTCATTTTAAAACAAACCGCATGTTTCTATCTGTTTCCAATCCGGAGAAAAAAAATGGAGGCTTTACAACTTTAATGCACCTCGTAATATCTCATCGAGGCCTTAACCAGCATTAGCATAAATTTGCATCAGTTTGCAATATAAAAAATAACTCAATAATAAAGAAAAATGTTAAATCTCTCTGGCAACTCGATGCTACTCATTAATAATCATTGTTTCTTATACCAAATCCCATAGCATTACAACATAGGTACTGGAATTCTTTAACTCAAATGAATACCATGGTGTTCGTTTGTCTTGGTCTACATATTTTATTACGCCGTCTGAGTTTTATCGATGCTTTGCTATATCTCCTGATACTTTTGGGTATTTAACCTTGAAACCTGTGCTCCAGATTCCAAGAATGAAACCCTTACCAAAAGTTACCAAAGAGTTTAATGAATTGTATGAAAGATTACTTTGGAAAGAATGAACTCGAATTAGAATTAACCCATTGAATATTTTATGTAGGACTTGATGACGATGAGAAAGTTTTCGTCATACAGACAGCTTATTCTAACATTGCAATTACATGAATAAAGTGTAACAAGCCACGAGAATAGACAAAATATTATCAGAATTCTAAAAAAAAATGAAAATTCGATAGAACTCTAGCAAAAATTTGTAATTGATTGTGTGATTTGACGCCGAAGAAGTCATCAAACATAATGAGAAGAACATAATCTTCTTATGATACATTAAATATCTATATGAGGATTTTCAAATAATAATGTGCAATTAATATAAGAAATATTATAAAATCAAAGTGTATTTAAGAGAGAATAAGTTTTGATTTAGTAGATGTTCAGTAGTGAATAAATTGTGCTTAGTCTCCTTTTTCTCCATATTTTCCTTGAGAAGATTTAGAGAAAATCTAAACATCCGTTGTAATTTTTTTAAATTCTCTTCACTTATAGAGTTCTCAGTTTCTGTTTTTTTTTTGTTACCGCTATCCTACCTTCAAAGGTATAATTTCTACCAGCAATTTTCTAATGTTAACATTTCATTTTCTTTCCTCAACTGAGACCGTAAGCTATTTTATTTTAACATTTTCTATCAAAGCAGGCTGAACGACTGTTCTTACCTGTTCTTTCAATTTCCCACTCGACAACTTTCCTTCATTGCTTTACACTTAAACAATAAAAAGTCATTTATTCCATTGGCTGATTCTACAAGGACAGAAAGTTGTGGCATTTACATTTCATTAACATTTTCATGCTATTATTTGTAATGGTTTAGTGCCAGCTCCCCTTATGGTCGAGATTTATACAGTTAGTGTCGGCAGAAAAAAAAGGTTGTATCGGCAGTCTACCTCTCAGACTTTCCTGGCCCACTTTCGTAATGTGGAAGTTGCAGCATTCCCTCGGGGACCAAATTATACACGAACTCTCATTTTCCGTGGTATGGAAAATCGTGATCGTAGCCTTCGTGCATCGAGGGACTCCAGGTTCCAAATTTTTCCAATGGTTCAAACATGCTCTCTGTTTTCCAGGAGCGATTTCCGACAAATCAACAATATTGACCGATTTTTAGCTCTCACTGCTAATTCGGCATGTGGAATAATGGTGCCAAAAAGTGGGCTTGCATTCGCAAGGTCCTAGGTTCGTATCTGGAATGGTTCGCAAGAAGTAGTATCTTTGAAATATACAAAAATTGTTAGAATAATAAAATTACCTTGAAATTTTAATCAATTTTGGTAAATGTATGTCTTCGATTTTATATTTACCATCAATTGATTCTGATAATGAAAAAAAAACGTGACTACATTGAGTTCTGGATTCAACAGTGAGTTCAACATTTACCTAGTTCCAAAGAAGTTATAAACCATATTTTATATTCTTTGTATAAAATATTAGTGTCGAGGTAGTATAAATAAGTATATGTTCACAAACTACGCATTGATAGACAATAATTGTACATGAAATAAGATCTTTTTCTAAGATTTTGGCTCATGGAGACATGATGGGACCTCCGCTTAAACCCGAGACCGCGAGTTCACCGTGGATCACCCGGGCTCATCTTCAGAGTGAAAGGGATTCGTTCTTTGAGCTTGTGATTTCGCACCCCGCCGTGGAGTTCAGCACGCGATGGGATTTGCCCTCAAACAGTCAGATCCAACCTTGGGGTTGATCACTGTGATTTGATTTCTTGCTTTGTCCGTACTCTCGAGGCGCCGTGGCCGCGGATCGATTTCGTAACCGCGGCGGAGAATGAAAAGGGAGAGTGGGGAAATGGTCGGAGGAAGGAGCAGGCAGAGGAGAAGGGGGCTGGAAAAGGAAATTAAAACTGACTCGACCTTCCGGCTGGATGGAGGTACCTGAGCCTCAAGATTTCGTGTCAGATGGGCAATACTTGAGAAAATATCTCAAGGTCCAAGATCAAGCCTCAATATCGGGTGTTACAACAATCTCCCAATTGGAAACCACTAAACACGACAGACTTCATGACTTGTCGAGTCCAACAATCGTTTTTCATTACATTATTGTTATTTAGATTTCTTCATAATAAAATATTTCGTTCTAAATTTTAAAAGTTTAACTATAATAATAAATAATCATCATCACAGGTTATCAATTCAAAGATTGGCTAGTAGCAGCTCTCAAAACAAATAAAAAAATAAATAATGGAACAACCACCTTTCAACATCTTCACACCCCTGTAGTTCCTAATACTACTATTCTCCATTTATCTGTCTCAAACAGCACCCTTGGCCCATCTCTAAGGTTCTGCACTCCTAAGATTCTTTCCAAACAGGTTTTCATTTACTACCACGTCTCAAATCCTTATATATTACTTTTCATCTTATAGCAACTATATTGTCATATTAAGATTTCTTCTAAAGGCTCTTCGAATGGATTCTTCATTGATTTTTCCCTATCGGTTATCAAAATAAAGGAGGCAAAACCAGTCTGGACTGTGCTCAGCCAACTTATTGATCAACACCATTATTGATCACCATCCTACGTTTACAGTTCGAAGATTGGTTTATCTATCGCAGCTCTTCAAGCTAATCTGTGTAGGCCATTTCATATCTTCATGGCTCCTAACTCTAACATTCTCCATTATCTGTTTCTCATATGGCATCATTGGTCCATCTCTAGGATTCCACCTTCCTATAGTCCTTTCCAATACGGTATTCACTAAACGCTCATGCCTCAATATGTGCTCTATAAGTTTCCCTCTCCTTCTTGTAAGTGTATTCCATAAGCCTCTCTGTTCGCCGGCTCTTCGGAGTACTCACTCGGTCTATCGATTAAATATTTAATACTCTTCTGTTGCACCACAATTCCATAACTTCTAATCTTCTAATCTCTCTGAGTGATATAGCCCATGTCTCATTCGTATAGATGTATGCCCCTTATGTATGTTCTAATGAACATCTTCCTTATTTTCAAGCTAAAATTATTTACACTCAGTAATTGTTTCATCTGAGAGAATGGCTTCTTTGCCTGGGCTCTCCTGTGTATTATTTCCTTCTTTCTTCTTCTACCATTGGTGATCCTGCCTGTTAGATAGCAGAATTCTTCCACTTGCCCAATCATTTCATTCGATAGCTTGACTTGACCACTGTTTCCCTACCTCCGGCTGCAAACCATTGCTTTTTTCTTATTCTTGTTTATCATTAAGTTGTACATTCCCATTCCTCTTTCTATGCTGGCCAATGCCTTTGTGAAACCTTTCTTTTCTGTCAGTGCCGCAATGTCATCTGCAAATCGCAGCGCATACACTAATGTAGATATTTCAGTATTCCACCAAATGATGTTGATGGGCACGGTAAACTATCGTACGTTATCTTACTAGTATTCAAAATTAATTGATCACCAATATCGTTTGGCATTAAAGCAAAATCGCAATCCATCTTATATCAACCGTACTATCAAAATATTTACTCCATCATTAATGATAAAAAGAAAGATTTTTTAACCACAGAAATTATCCTGATGGTTATGATGTGTTAACTGACAGTAGCACTTGCTCAAACTAAGCCTCAAACCTACCCCGTGTTAAATTCAAATGTCAGGAAATGGATACCACTCTTGGTACTTGAAAAATGATTGAAAATGGCGGAATTTTATTTAAAATTTTACCCTAACGGTAGATTACGAGGTTTTACTATATAAATATTACATGTATCTCACGGAATTCCAGAGGAATGTGTTGCCTATAAATGTTGGGAAGCACTGCTGCTATTGCTACTTCGCCAACTGCTATCCCTAATGCGTAATACCAAAAAGAGACCTACCTATTAACTTTTTCTCCTCCGTATGAAGTGAAAATTTGTGCTCGTGTTAAATACAGGATAGGCTTAAATGAATTATATGATGGCACTTCTCAATGCAGCTTACACTAGGAAACTAACTCCAACTCAGAAAGCAGACAGGCCTTTAATCCAAACGGAGAGCGCTAAGAATAGGGGGCGATGTAGCAAAACCTGAACCTAAACCTTCGACTGGGATCATTTCTCGTAGGAGGAAGCTAAACCTGTATTCACCTCCCTATAAAACACTGAGAATTCGAAAAATTGAAACACTTGTCCGTTTCAATTTATCAACATAGCTATGAAACCATACATTTTTGCTCAAATTGGTTTTGTCATCGATGTACCAGTCCAACACTATAGGCACACAATTACAAATTATACATGCTCGCGCTCACATAAATAATTAAAATAAAAGTAGAATTATATAGAGGTGATGGAATATTTACGAATATCATGAAAGCTGCATTCTTTCGGGTATCGTGAAGGCTGCATTCACGCCGCTTCACACAGTTTTTACTTACGAATATTTAAAAAATAATATCCATGTTAAAGTAATGGTCAATAAAGTGGAATGTTTCTTGAATTTTGAACCGCAATTAAAATGCAAACCGAAAAAGGGGTCACGAGATTTTTATTTCTCAGTTTAAAAAAAGGCTACTTTTAAGTAGTAGATTTCTCCTCCAAGGAAATAATATAGGTACACATATTTTTCATATACACACATATATTAGCTTCATGGCATTTTCAAGGTATTATTTAAGCAAATCTCAATCAAGCCTCGGGATGATTTACTAGGTGAGAGACATCTAGGTAAACCATGAAACAGTGTGTGAGTGTAACACGCAGTAGGGCATGTAGAGGCATTACTTCAAGTTGCTGTGCTCCGTCAAAACAATATGAATTGACCTCTTTACATACCTTAATATAAGTGCTTTTTCTCAGGAAGATATGATAACTAATAAGTCACGCAACTTGTGCTGTTTGGTAGTGTTTACTCACTCATAATACTTGAATTACTACCCTCCGATTTAAGGGCATAATTCTATCGATTCTTAATGAGTTTCCTACGAAATATTTTTAGTCTCCTCCGACTTCGTTCCATTCTACCATTCCCATCCTTTCACTACTTCACTCCGTTCTGAACACCCTCATATCAGTCTTGATTGGAATTACGGTGTTGTTTCAACACCATAACGAGTCCTAATGGACGAGACAGTAGAGCAATAGGCTACCCCCTGGAATGTCCCAGGTTCAAATCTCGGATGATGATTGAATACACCATTTTCCAAATTTTTTCAGCGCCAGAACGTTCGAAAACTATAATGTCACAAATGTAAGGCATTCAGTCATGAATTTGATACTCCTTACCTCTACACCTTAAGTACAAAGACACCTCAAATACAACAATATTCAGCTTTCAAAGTAAATGACGCAAGCAAGGATACGTGGTACGTGGTCATTTACGTGGTATGTGAAAAAAATCTAACTTAAATACACTAAAGAGTAAATATGTGAGCGACGTTACCTGTTCCACATGCAATATCACTTATTACTTGTCACATTTTTAAAAGGTGTCCTACCAATTACGCTTGTACCCTGGTTTTTCAATTCTATGCCAGCCAATATACTTCACCCAATGAAACCTCGGCCTAATGAAATCGTAGATCTTTTCGTAGAAATCGTACCCTAATCGAAATCTTATTCATATATCAAGGGAACTAAGGGTGGTTCCCTTCCTCAAACACTGCTCGCGCATTAAAATGTTATGATGTCGCATCTTGGTCTATCACAGTACACCCTACCCCATTCGCTCATTGCCGTACAGATGGGGATGCCGTACAAAAGGGGATGCCGTACCCTTTTCGCTCATCATCCCATCAATTAAACTAAAGACCTCTTTAACATACTAAAATCCCACCTATCCATTTCTCAAATATACTTGTTCCATCACATACCCTCCTTTAATTTCCATGTTGTCGGTTCTCCTTCCTTTAAACTTTTCGCCCCACAAAAAGCCTTCGCAGCTTTCCTAAAACCGCAACTCCTAGCCATTAATGAATATTTTCCCCTTCCACCTCTTTGTTATTTTAATATGTGTTTTCCAGTATGTTATTAAATTTTTTTATTGCAATCAGTCACTTTCATGAGTCCCAATGGGCCTATGTATGTCTGCTATATATTAAATAATTGAACAACATCGTCCCAATATCTTCTGCATTTCGTGAGCAGTCAGTTCATTATAAAACATGGGCGTAAATTGTCTCAGCGACGTTCCTTCTTTCGATTTGTGTTTCGATCTTTCGTTATTTGTGTTAACTCGAGCTTCATTCAATACCTCAAAATTTTTAACTCAACCGGCTCAGGAACAGATGCCAGTGCTCAGAGTCTCGGAGACCAGTTTTATGAAGGTCAATTACGGCTAAGCACACCGGAAGTTTTGTCAAGGATGTCCAGCTTCTCTAACATGACAAATAACCTAACCCTTCCAAATATGTACGGAGAAGCATGCAAATTAAGATTAGCATAAACCTTAACCTCTTGTTACTAATTTATTGCCAATATTTGACATATTTACAGTCTTGCTGGCAGATTATTTTGGAAAAATATTGATACTTTTCATTCGTAAACTGGTTTTCAAAGTACATTATCAAGGTTGAGGTAGCATATACTATTTTTCTGAAGCTTTTCACATAAAAACAGGAGTAAGGCAAGGTGATGCCCCCTCCCCATTACTCTTCAATTGTTTCCTAGAAAAAGTAGTCTGGGAATGGCGCGAACAAAAGTTGAATTTCACAATCGATCAACTAAATTTGGAAGAACTAACCTAATAATATAGTGTCTTGCCTCTTCAGACGACTTGGCGATACAGACTCAGGACTTGCCCAAAGCCCAGAAACAAATTGAAATTTTGAAAGAAACCACAAATTGGATCTCTAAATTTCATTCGAAAGAAAGAATAACGTAGAATAAAAAAACAAATCGGCACTCAAATTTTTGGGAACGAAATATGGAAAAAGCAAAAGAATTCCTTCGTCCAAATATTTAGTCGAAACCACGCTAGAATATGACCTAGAAAAGGCTGCAAATGATAACCGATGTCAAAAATTGGAAACAGGTCTGAGACTCACACAAAATGTGTTTCTGAATACACGAAATTGAGACACAGCAAAATAGTAATCCAACCAGAATGCCTTTATTGACCTGAAACACTAATGTTAAAAAGAAATTTAGATATGTCGATGAAACCCACAAGAAAAAAATGAAAATGACCAGAAAAATGCTAGGTCCATAACACAATGATGAACAAACGCCGTCGGCCTCGGTGTTGGCTGGGTAATTCCCTCGGCTATCGTTACAGAGATCGCGGATTGGAATCTCGAATGGGTTTTCATACTCCACCTAGGGCAAGATCTTATATGTTCATCCTAATAGTTATAATGCTCCACCTTAACTGGCTACGCGCTAATGGATAAAAATTACAAAGATTAAGATGAAATCAATAAGTCAAATATATATATATATACAGACATATCGAGATATCCGATATGAGAAAAAGCAGTATGAAATTTTATTGCCTAAAGAGGTGGAATAACACAATAAAACATATACAATAGACGCTTATTCGTCGAAAAAGTGAATACTACTGGAGGATATTTCGTGGCTGGCCCTAACTTGATCTGTACATTTTATCCTAATATCCGCCCAAATACGAATTTAACCCAGTTATAACATAAAGACCAGATAATCAAAAAAGAGACGGTTTACTACGCTCTACATAACTAAAAATGGCTGAATTTTGCTATCAGATTGAAAATTATTCTGAGTTAATAAGGATAAAATAATGTAAACTCAACAAAGCTGAACTGTTGATGCAACTCCTCCCATTACGATGCCATTACATCTCTTGAATTTCATGATATTCTACAATACAAATTGTTCTCGTTCAAAATACATATTGTTCTCATCAAGTGATAATGCTACGAAGTTAGTAGCGAAAATAGTCGTGAATAAATATTTTCAGTGGAGAGGAAAGCGTTTTAATTATTGTAATTACTTATCTTTGTTAGTTATAAAACTTACATTAAAGTTATACTCTAACCCATGCTGTAGATAAATTAACCAGACGGTTTTAAGATGATAAATTATTATTTACCATTTCTCTACCGTTTATTCGACTCAATAATTTCTGTATTTTAGATTATTTTCGATATATTTCGAATTTTTTTATATTTAATGTGGTTAAACCCATTTAACTATTTATAACATGAATATGGTCATTGGGGTGAACATAATAGAAGGAAATGGGACTTGAAATGAGAAATGATTCATGAATGTACACTTTTCAATTATTCTCGTTTCTTTACTATTTACTTGCAGAACTCTACCGTTTGCTAAAGATCGCCAACAAAATATACGGCTCAATGTTCCAGCTCTGGATCGGGAGTCGGCCGGTGGTGTTTCTATTCCGCGCGGAAGTGGTCAAGCCGCTCCTCAGCTCCACCGAGCACATCGACAAGAGCGTCGAGTATAAATTCCTGCAGCCTTGGCTCGGGCGTGGACTGGTCACTTCGACGGGTAAGTTCATAGGTCTCTCAATTCCCATTATTATAATCAACCGCCCTCCTCGCTCCCTCCCTTAAACTTTGATAGGTAGTGATTGCGGACTTGAAACTAAATCGATTTTTATAGAATCGGATACCACGATAAAGGGGAAAGTTCCTAACGTTTAAAAACCTTATTTATAATTAAATAAATTTATTTAATTAATTAAATTAATAAACAAATATATTCATTATTATATATAATGATTTATGAAAATATTGGCAAATAAATTCATTTTTGCTACGGCGAAGCTTAAAAAACAAAAATCGTTCTTTCTCTAGTTGGACATGTAAAAGTTAGACGAAATAGGATAAATAACTGTGATTGATTATATTATCCATGCATTAAACTCGACTTTGTTCGACGGGGGTGCGGATAGAGGAATAGTTTATAAGCGTGTTCTTATTCGAAAAAAATATGAGCATATTTTTTTTATGACGACGGCATCTCGGTAAATATTTGATCATATGACGATTAAAGCCAAACATAAATTAGGACTCATCTAAGTATTGGCATCTGAAATTATACTGCCGTCAGGGTATTAAAATAACTATGTGCAACTTAAATATGTCTTCTATCATTCGGTTTGCTCTTTCCTACCGTATTCCACTAATCCCAGTTCTATTCATGATTCCCAGAACAAATATTGAGGTCATATTTAAATAACTACGTATCACGTAATGTGGGTTCATCAGGTAGTTTCCTTTTACTGTTGGGTACTTTACTTATGTACTGCGGTTAGGAGCTTACATCGGTAACAATGAGTATTTGTGAGTATGAAGTATCTATAGTCCTGTTGTTTCGGATAACTGAAGATAAAGCAATAGATTACTTATTAAAGTCTAATTATTGGATCCCGCAAAGATTAGGAGGGATCAGTTCCGATTAAATCATTCACAGGAAATTCTCCTCCATTTCCCTGATATGGCCTATTGACAGCGTGGACTCCGTAAGAGCGCGATTTCGTGAGGCCTCGACAGGCAGGGCTTTCGTGTTACAGTTTTGCTGCGGGGTGCTTGAACCTCTCTCAACTGTCTGTTCTAACGGGATAACTATTTACATAATAGGAATTTCGTAAAGCATAACTCCCTCTAGGGGAAAGAGTTCCGTTGATTTTTTTGACGAAAATTGATTTTCAAATTTCCAAAAAACGGTCCTTCGCCTAATACACATATTTACGCGTGCGCGCCAGAGGCGAACCGCCAGATAATTCTGGAGGCGTGGATTCGATATTATGGGTCAAACCACGACCAAATTAACGGGTTTCTCCTAGCCACGGCTCCCTCTCGAGCTCCTGCGGAAAGTTGCTCCACCTTCGGCTCCCAAAGACCTCAATTTTCTCTTTCCTATTAATTAAGTGGTCACGGGCATCACCCTACTCGCCGCTCCGAAGACAAGAAATAATTATGCATTATTCAGTTTATGCTAACGCGAAGATTCGTGGTGGGGTTTGCTTCTTCGTTAGCTCATTAGTCCTTTTTCTAAGGAAAACCTTTTCCATGTTAACTCCTTTGAACCCAAAACGGATTCCTAGTGTTTCCCCAATATCTTTTAAAAACTAAGCCATAATATTTGTGCTTTGGACTTCCTATATTAGGTTCCTCCTAAATTTTTATCGCATATATCTATCGCATGCTTCTTCTGAAATCATGTTCCCATGGAACCTAATCTTATTCCCTCACAACTTTTAAAAAAATTACCTCTATGTCTACTAAATTAAGAACTCAATTCTCAATTTCATAGCAACTAGGCTTATAACTGTCGTCTTCATCTCTTTTTTGGAATATTGTAGAATCTATGGTGACCTTTACCCATTTTTCATGTTTAAAGCAAATTGTCACTTTCCTAAAACGTATATCCGAATCAATTCGTTGATATAAGACTAGAATGTCTTTAGGGAAAAAGAGACACTTCACTATGCCCCTTCCTCGCTCAGGATATTTAGTACGTGAATGTTTGTCCTATTTCTTCTAACCAACAAGGTTGATATCTATAAAAGGTGTAATATATGACCTCTTAAATAGGGAGATTAATAATACAATAATAAAATAATTACTCCAGATTTTTTACAAACTTCTTTAGACGTGAGAACATTTTTGTTTTAACAATAAGTTAACAGAAACACACACCCAACCACCATATCACCATATTTTTAACCTAAAGTTTTTTGTGACGAGTGAGAGTATAGATTGGCTAGTATTAGGGTGGAATCCCTGAAAATCACTCGTCTTGGGTGTATCTGTAAATGTCCAGAAGACAACTCCCCAACGAGTTAGCGGGCTCCCAGCTCAGTAGCCATACACTCTACTCACAAAACAACCGCGCCCTTGAGTAATTTTACCCGATTTGCAATAGAGTGTGATAGAAATAATAAGGACGGCCTCATTCGAGAAGCTTGTGCCAGTTTTACGAAATAGGGTACATCTACGAAATACCCTCCAAGCGTCGCTAGGGTATGCGGCAAAGGGAGAACCCTCACTAGGCTTGTCATTTGACTTGCACACGTGCATAATTATTTACTACACTGGAAATGAATTTATCGATTCATTAATATTATAATATTGTGGATGCAATGATCTCGATTAATTTGGGAAGTTCAAAGAGGTATAACATTTACAATGCGAACAATAATATCCATGCCAAAACGGTTATAGGTAAATTAATTTTCTGCTCGCGTGGGCACAATATTAGCGAGTGAAGAAAGATTGCAAAAGTATGCAAAAAAACCTATGAATAAAGCTACTTCTAATATTTATCCTCTTTAAAATGGCATCGACATATATTTTTCCCTCTAATGGAACGAGAAAAAATGGCATTTTCAATCTCCCTCAAAAAATTTACATTTTTTTAGGAAGAACAGTTCATCCATATAAAGAGAAAAGTGTAATTTCTTTAACTCTGCGCTCAAAACAAGCACGTTATCTCCACTTATTTTGTAAATTAACTATGATCGATCAAGAAAACCACAAATTAGATAGCAGAACTATTTTATAGAGTCCTTCCTTCTTTGAGTAATGGATTCAACTTGTAGTGGAGGAAACAATACACCCTACCATATTTTAAAAGGGGATCATCATTCACTTTCGTTTTAATTTTTTAACGCTTTTGGGCCTTCCGTTTAGGTCGTTACAGGTGATGTATTCCACCCCCCAATTGTGAAAGCAGTGGCGACGGTCGTTAAACTAACGACCTAAGAAAACTGCGAGAAACACAGAGAGCTCATTTTATCAAGGATTGGTTAATGACCCGAAATCCTCATCATCATTATCTGCACTGCATATGCTAATTGGTGTTTACCGAATGTTAGTTATTTCATAACATGGGCAGGAAACTCCTGAGAGCTTGCAAAATGGAACTTGTTCCCTCTGTGTTTAGTTATGGATTAAGGAGTGATATTCCAGCTGTCATGATGACGCGAAAATCTATAAGCAACCATTTTAACTTTAATAAACAAACGGAAAATATTCTTATTTATATTCATATAAGGTATTAATTAAGTGACCTAATGATAGTTCGTTTGTTTTGTCATATGGGGCTGATGAATTAAAGCTTTAAATTACGAGACTAAAACAACGAAAAGGCAAACATTCTTAAAATTTTACGTATCTCAGTGCTCTCTTGAAAATTTTTTCTCACTGTATTTTAGGAACATTTCTTAGATAAAAACATAGTGTCAAATGGGAACATAAGTCTAAGAAGCTCAGGATAACCTACGGCAATGACCATATCAGGAACTAAAACAAATCAAGTCTAATTCCCCACCCTCTCCCAAACCCCACTTACCTTTTCATTGAGTTCTTTGAATTCGGATGCTGGTATCCCCCATAACTTCTCAGTGCATTACCCATATCTCAATACTTGTGGTACCAATTTTGTCTAAAAACACCTTAAATAAGTAATATGACACTAAGTAATCTCATGAATCACAGACGTTGTTGCTGATGGCACGTAATATTGCATATAAAGTCGATGAGATGATTGCTCAGTATACATTGCTATCGTACTATTTTTAACTAATCATCAAATGAAATCTCTGTCTCCGAACACTGTCTACGATGGATCTCAAGTAAATGCCGCCTTATCTAGTCCAAAAAGCGCTGGGTAACAGCTCTCTTTCACGTTTTACTATAATCTAGTCTAATGGAGTCGATTCTCTGCTGTGAACTTACTTAAACCTCTCAATCGTAAGTACCGCGAAAGACGGAAACGAAAGTGACTACCACATTCTTGACTTATTCCAAATTATCCGTTCTCCTAAGTTAAGATCAGGGTTGGATAAGACATAAGCCACCACTCATTACCCACAGTTTGAAGAAATAAGATGTTGCAAGATTGAATTCGGCGTGAATTCAAAAAAAACTTTAACAGAACCAACCTTCATATGTCAATTGCTGCTGATCTCCCTACAAACACCCTGACGGAAAATTCTTTAATCTCCTTGAACAGGGGAGAGGTGGCACGCGAGGCGTAAGCTCCTCACCAACACGATGCACAAGTCCGTGCTCGAGGTGTTCCTCAGCATGATGGTCCAAGAATCGGACATGCTGGTCAAGAGGATGGAAGCGAAGATCAACGAGACGAGCGCGGAGGAGCGCGGCGAGGAAGGATGGTCGCGGACCTTCGACATGGTCCCACTGTCCAAGCTGAGCGCCCTCGACACCACTTGCAAGACCATCATGGGTATCAACATCCACGAGCAGAGTGAATCGGAATACATGGAATACTTGGAGGCGATCAACAGGTGGGTAAACATTGGAGCGAATTATGTACTATTGCGTGTCCGTGGATGCGCTAATGCGCGTAATTTTCATTTGCCGGCCTCGGTGGCGGTGAGGTAACGTCCTCGTCCGCCAACCCGGACATCGCGGGTTCGAATCCCGACTAGGTGGATTTTTCTATCCCCACCTAGGGCATGGATGTGTATGCTTCGTCATTGTTATTTTTTTAATGTTAT
>WURS02454955.1:0-13951 GCA_011762765.2 Rhinocypha anisoptera
GCGTAACTCATTGGTCGAACTTAGTAGACATAAGCCATTGTGAACGATACAAGATTTAGGGCTTATGTTATGTCTAAGTTACGTCCTTATGTTATGTTCTTTGTTTAATGTGAACCGGTCTTCAGGCTTGACTACGTGGAAATTCATCTTGACTAATGAAGAACACTGGGTGTCTTTCCACACAAACTAGTTTTTCCGTATATAAAGTTGTGGAAAGATAACCAGTGATCCAAATTGGCCAGATCATGTCTATACCAAAACATTTTTGCATTACTTTTAATAAAAGATTAGAGTCTACAGCCACTTGTTTTTACAAATTTGCTTTGGACTCTTTTTGGATACATCCCCTAGCCTGGAATGAACACATTAAGTTTAAATCTGTTATTGATTTTTCTTCTGTTCCTGATTTAATTCTTATACACAACATAGGAATATTAAAGATAAATATTTTCGATTTCATTATAAAATAGTATTCTACCGACTTGTGATTTTAACTCATTAAGTCGCTCCAAGGGGAACTTGGGCATATAAACCGGAGCCCTCAATACGGTTAATCTTCGACGTACAGTAACTACCACCACCTTATGCGAGCAAAGATTAATAATTATTATTCATATAATGTTTAAAAAAATAATATGTTCTCGTCGCTCCACCAGCGATTTAATCTGTTTGGATTTCCAGGTATTCACAGTACATTATTCCTGGAGTCAGTTCTCATATGTTTTTCATTCGATCCGGAGCGGAAAATTCGCGAAAGAAATTTATTCTCCTCAAACGTTCGCTGGTGGTCCGTAACGTATTCCATAAATTTACGCAGTTTTTCTCCCCCTGTGCTTCGCGTTGCTTTTTTTATTTTTGGTTCCCGGCACAGAACTCACGTACGGAGTGAAGATCATTGTTCCGGCGCCATACGGACCCTCGATTTTTTTAAAGTCTGAACGGGGAGGCTACACCCTCGAGTTCTTTTATATATATATATATATAATTCCCCGTGTCGAAAGTCTGCTGAATTTCTCCCTCTCTGGTGGCGGCGACTTTCGGAACAAGATCGTTGGAGCGGATAGTATCTCGCATCAATCCATCGAAACTTTTACACCGAAGCAATGTTGCGTCGTTGAAAATTCTCCGAAAACGTTACACTAAAGCGAAGTAACGTCCCATTTTCCTTCCGGGGCAATAATCCCGTGCAATTTCACCGTCGAATCCCCGTGGGTTTCAAGTGCTTTACGGGTGAGCATCCTTCCTCCACGAACGCCTCCAGAAGACACTAAAGGATGTCAACCGGATGGCCAACGGGACTACAAGGGCGAAATTTGGACCGCTTCATTCCCTCTTTTCCGCCGTAGTTTGGAGTTTCGCAGTGAAAGTGAATGTATTACGTCTCTCGTGCTCCGAGTTATACTCTTAAAATTGATGTTTACAGTAGTCATCGTTTCGCCGGTCGGGTTAGCCGAGTGGACAGGAGAGTTGCCTGCTAACCTCATGGCCGCGGGTTCGAATCCTACCCCAGGATATGGGTATTTTTTTGTCTCAAAATAATTTTCCTAGATGGTTGGCGACAGCAACGGAATACGACCGTAAAAATATGTGAATAAACTAATTAGCAGTGCAACTTGCCCTTTGAAATAGGAAAAGCTTAGGACGAAAAAAATAGTTATCGTTTCATATTTTGTTCTATGTTTTCGTTTTCAATTGTATATCTTGTTTTATGATTTCCATAATCACGCGACGTCATTCGGCTCGTTACAGCGATACACTGTCGGATGGAGAGTCGTTAGCTTTAACCAGGTTTGCTGCAGACCGAATAACATATAACTTTCATCTTTGAAAAACAATGAACTTTGCTTGGTTGAATTTATTGACATAATTTTCAATATATAATTTCCGACGTCGAGATTTTGTGGTAGAGTTTAATAAAACCTATAGTTTCAGGCGTAATACAAGGTGAAATATATTAATATTCACCAAAAAAACAGTTGTGTATTCCACAGGAGCCTTCCTGCAGAATAAACCCGCTATTTTGTTACTAAATAAAAATCTAGAGGTAAAGCTTTTTATAATGTTTCAAAGTTATGTTTGTACATCGTGCATCTCGGTCGTTTCCGTGCACTGTCCTTCTTTCTTTCAAGATGGAAAGTGTGCCAAAAATTCTCCCCCGTGTTTCCTGGTCCATTTGTCCCCAAATCGGCCCTGTTGGTGCTAATAAGATTAACGAAACGTTGAAAATGAGAGAGCGATGACTAATTTCGAGCGAATCTCCGGAAAGTCATCATTGAAAGTTTTAATGCTAATAACATCTCTCCAAAAAGCCATTTAAAAATTACGACGACGACGATTTTCCACAAAATTTAGTGTGCTATACTTTTGTGCTCATTTAGGATTCCTGATATGAAACCTGAAATGGCAAACTGGTGGTTCTCGGCGACTCGAAGTCATTCTGTGATCTTCAAGGCGTAGTAGTTTGGGAATGGCAAGCCCGAAGTTAAATATTTGGGCTTCCGACCGACCTGATTTTATATTCCGCGGAAGTCTCTCTTCATTCCGGTCCAAAATCGTGGCGGCACCATTTTATGAATATCGGAACTTTGTGGAAAACTGTGTAGCCCAGGGAAAGCGGTTCCCTCCGCCTATACCCTATAAATACTACACGGGATGCTACTAAGAGGCGAGCCTTTCCCTCGTACACCGAAACAAGCCATCGAGTGCGCAGAGAATACCTAAGAGATTCAAGCCTCGACGGTAGTTTTGGAGATCATTGCTCCGTAGCCTTGCAAAGACCACCATTGCACCATAACAATTAATTCTGACCTGTGGTCACCCACAAATATCTGTTAGCCAGAAGCTTGTATCTAACTGGAGGTGACCATGCCCTGTACTCACTGTAATGGCACTGGACCTTATAAAAAGTGCTGAAAATATAACTTTGCGACCGGCAAAAATGATGATCATGTTAAATGGGAAAAAATTAAGAAATTGCTCAACGATGTATTTCTGACGCTCATGAATTTTGATTTGATATCAATTAAATGTCAACGATATCTTATTTTAATGTGTCTTCTAGGGGAGGCTGTTTCACTTTCTGGTATATTTAGCTTGCATGGACGACTCTTAAAGACCGGGGGAAATTGTGTGAGTTTCAGTTAGGTTGTTTCTAATTAGAGATGTTCGACCCGAATACAAGAACGCATGTAGGCTCCCTTTTTGAGAACGAGGACATCGGAAAAACGAAAAAAGAAAAAAAAGAAATTTTGTGAAATTCAACCAAGAAGATCGGCCAAAATTTGTTGAACTCCTCGCACTTTCACGCGTCTTCGTCTAAGACCTCTCTTCTTTCTCCATTTTAATTAATGCCTACGTTTTACGAAAGCCGGATCCGTCCTTCAGTTAATCGAGGAATTTATTTTCCCAAAATTTAATCCCCCACGTAAGAAAATCATTGTTCCGGACTGTTTGAAAACCACCTCTGCCCCGAGTACGACGTATCCATCTAATGGGTCTAAATCCCACTATACGTACGTTGAGATCGAGATCTTATTTTGTCGTGGTGTCACTTCAGCCACTTCTCTTCCCTCTCCCCTGTATCTCACCCTTCTACTTCGAATGCATTTTGTTTTTTATTCCTATGCCCTTCACAGAGATCCTAGCCGTTATTTCCTTCCTCCCCGCTCGCACCCCCTCAATCTCCTCCGATGTAAACCGCTATTCCATTGTTATGCCATCCTCGAAATCCTCCTCCACCCTCCGATCGCCACATTCAGACCCCCTCTCTCTTTTTAACCTTCCTTCGTGCTACGCCTTCCTTACGCGGTCTCCCGCCAGACACGGGCATACATAAATAAATATATATTCGTATAGTACGTGTCTCGTTCCTCCATAAAACTCATATGTAAGTGCGTCTGTATGTGAATACGTAAGTTATCTTTGTTTTATTTTTCGCCGATTTGTGCGAACTCCCAAATGAAGTTGCCTTTCCTCACGGAGAACGATGGTTTCATTCTTATTCATCTTCTGATGCTCCTCTCGGTGAAGTCTTCGTCAATCGACAGCACCTGAGGACTCGATCCACTAATACAACGAACAAATTTCCGCTGTCCGTACATTAAATTTATCGCTCTGTATTGTGCTCATCTCAATTAATTCAAGAGTATTTTGCTCGACAGTGTAAAATTTTGTTCCCCTTATCGGTCAGTAGATCGAGTCAAGAACATTGGATCAAGAGTTTTTTGTATGTTTGTTTATGTATCTTAAATATCCTTTATAATTGTATGATTCAATCAGTAATTGATTGAATCATGCAATTGATGAATTGGGGTTAACCACAATTCAATAATTTTTTCCCTAAAATGTAGTCGAATATTTCTTTATACCTCGACAAACTCTATAAATTTGGATGACAAATTGAATATATTTCACTATTATATCAAGAACAAAACTAGAATTTAGAGATGGGATCAGCACATCGGCAAAATATCTGCTAAAGCCTTTAAAAATCTGCATTTCGTAATGCGAAATTTAAAGAATGCAAAAAAAGAAGCTCGGGAACTAGCGTACAAAACCACAGTTAGACCTATGGTAGAATTTTCTGCAAACGTTTGGGACCCACATGAAATCGGACAGGTGAAAAATCTGGAAAAATTGCAAAGAAAGGCAGCCAGATTCGTTCTCAAAAGGTACAAGCGGTACGATAGTGTAATCTGCATGATGAAAAGTTTGGGTTGGGAGACTTTAAAAAAGCGCAGAAGAATGGCACGATTGGGGTGTCTCTTTGAGGAATACATAGGCTGTCAGGGGTGGAAGGAAATTGGTAAACGGTTAGAAAAACCAACATTTAACGGAAAAAATTATAAATTTAAAATTAAGGCGAGGCAGCAGAAGAGTGACAAAGGAAAATACTCCATTGTGAATCGATCTATTGAGGATTGGAACAGGTTACCTAAAAAATTCTTCAAACCTTTCCCTAAAAACCTCTCACTCTTTAAGCAACGGTTGCAAATATGTTAAATGTTTTAAGAAGAGGTTGGCCAATGTAACCTTTAAATATGCATTTGAGAGTGTACTTTTTCTTTAAATTTTATTTTTGTATTATGACTGCTATATAACATTGTGAAAATATGTATTGCAGTATGCATTCTAATTATTCATTGGTTTCACTCAATTTTAATACTTTCCACCTGGCTTGTAGCCAACTGCAAGATTCTATTGTAAATAAATAAATAAATAATGCATCTGAATACAAAGATAAAAGACACAGACTCAGCTATCCAGGTGAATTGGATCAAACAAACGTACTTGAAGAGGGAGTAAAAATAATAATAAAATGGAATCAGATATAGGTTAGTTAAGAAAAGATAACGCAATGAGAGATTTACTACAAAGGAAAGAACAAACGTTACATCACAATTGTTAAAATATCTACTTAATAATACTACTACTCTGCAGCTCGTCTGATACTGGACATGTACGGGAAGAACTAAAGGAACTGAAAGGAATATCTTAAAGAAGATTCATTGACCAGAAAAAAGAGATCGTATATGGAGGAAGAGGAAAAATGAAAATCTATACAAACAAGTGGAGAAGGTCGAAGACATGAAGAACAAAAGAAAAATGAAAGGCTATATGCACCTGATTCAGAATAAGTGAATGCAGATTAACAAATAACTTCTTCAATAACATCACCAATATAAAGGCTACCATAAAACGGGTTGAGCAAAAAATGGCATGACAGAATTTAGTATTTATTTAAAACAAAATGGGGTGTTTCGAAATAAAGCTGAGAAATTACAGAGATTCCAGGAAAAACAAAGTGAAATGGCCCAGAGCACCTGCTCAATAGAAAGGAGAAGAAACCACAGCGAAAGAAAGTAGAATTTTTGGGAAATAAGGAAATACTAACCATCAAATAAATTTTTTTACGGTCTCCAGTAGTCATACTCAGAGTAAAAGAAGGCAGGAAGATATAGTACATACATATACTCATGCACTCTAATACATTTATAGCTATAAGTCATTATTATTAACGGGACCATTACGGAGTTTTGAGTCATAAAAGATGGTAAGGAGGATGAAAGAGAGAAGGAAATGGAACTACTAAATATAGAAATAGCGAGAGTGAAATACCAAGAGAGGAATAATGAAACGGGGCGATATGCTAATATCGAGGAGACATTATTAATTTATAATTTGATTCTAGAAATTATTATGGAGACGAAAAAATAGGTGCAATAGGTAAAAGACGTCAGGAATGTAGAAGGCAGGAACGTTAGCTGTCTAAGTAATACGAGAATCCCGTAAGGCGGGGAGTCTTTTTAATGAAGAAAGGGAGATATAGACGATCTGTACAGTAGCAAAATTTAACCATTGACTTTCGATTTATAAAGTAAAGATAAATTAAGCGAAAATGTCATGTCTAGGTATTCTGGTCCCAGAGGTTGTAGGAGAATTAAAGTAAATGACACAAATTAAGGCAGTAGGGAAAGACAACATCCCAGTGGACTTGTTTAAGTGTTTAGGAAGAGAACGGTGACTGGTTTTTATTGGCTTATATGTAGGAAAGTATTTGTTGTGTATAATGAGGAAAGTATTTGCCCAGAACACCTGATTAGGTCGGTATAGATTCACCCAGAAAATAAAACAAGCTCAACAATACTTGAGGACTAGAGGACCATAAGTTTATTATCTCACGCTTCTGAGGTTGTACTGAGATCAACACCAGGTTGGAGAAGAGGGGCAATGAATACTTACGTGAAGAAATAGTTCGTCTCTAGGAAAGTAAGAAACACTTGTGACGTAATTTTCGGCCAAGAGGGCATTGATGGAAAGGAATTTAGAGTATACTTTGGCCCTCGGCGATTGTTTTATGGATTTCAACAAAGCTTGGGCAGAGAAGAGTACGCTAAGGAGAGAGTTAAATAATTTGTATAATCTGTGATTAGTCTGTATACTAGATAGGAGACTTATTGGAAACCTATACATGTGCTAATCAGACAAAATTAAAAGTATAGTAGGGATGGGTAATAGTGGCAGGAAGATTCCCATTCCGACACTGGCTGAGACTTCGCACCAGAATTTTAATTTCTAACGGCATCAAAGTCACATGAAGCTTGGATGTAGGATTGAAAGTTGTGGAGAACTAAGTAATTCACATTAGCGGATGGACCTCTCATTCGTGTGTCAGAGAAAGAGATGCAATCCCTGCTGAATACTCTGTAGGTAGTGTTAGAATTATGGAAAGAAAATAAATCACATGAAAATAAAAGTAATACTTTTTAAAATATAGAAGACCAAATTTAAACACCAGATCGTGCATTGACTAGCGCTAGTATATCACTTCCATTATCCTACGACGTTTTTCGCTGTTTCAATTTGGAGAGAGGTCCCTCAGGTTACTTCTGCGTTGTATTCGTTTGTACACTTCACTAAATTTTTTACAAGCTTCCTCTAGCCAAGCTGAATTTGAACGGAAATTGCAAGCTGCATTTGCGGTATTGTATGCAAAACTTTGGCATCTCAACGATGTAAACGAGGAAGCAACCAGAAAGACATCTCTTTAAGGTCACTCCATTGTTTGGAGAGTTGTTAGTTTTGAGAGAATATTAGAGTTGTTATTATTGGGAGAGTATTGTAAGAGATTGGACACATGATAGTTAGTTTGCTCATAAGATGGATTTCGTTAGCGAAGGTAACATTTACGATCAGGAGGGAATTGATGAGAAGTGATTTTGTTAAGTACGTGATTAAAGACAAGTGAAAGCTTTTATGCTGCGTATAGCATCAGAAACCTGTGTATATATACTGAAAAGAAAAATGAGGAGACGCAAACCGCTCGAAAATTCGCCAAATATTTCGTGAAATATCCCTTGCTATAATCTAATACGTCCAGAATAGGCCCAATTTGGTTATAGCTAAGGAGAAAGCCAGGCCGGTCGTTGAAGAAAAATGATGAGTGTGGGTTGGAGGCCTTTGTAGGGGAGAATGAAAGGTTGTTGCGATAAGTCCGAAGAAGACAGATGAGTAGGAGAAATATTAAGAAGATATGGGATATTAAAAAATATATTGGATGATCGAATTTCAGGAAAGTGAGGTATAATTTAATAACAGCGGGAGAAAGGATAAATAAAGGTATATGAAATACCACGATTACGCTGAATTTTGCTGTACTTAAGACTGATTATTGCTAATTATAATGTACATGGAAATAAGGTTTCCGAAAATTTTTGATCAGGTGACGTGCGAAAAACTTTAGCAGCGGCTAATGACAACTAATATTAAGCACTCTACTTTGATGTATAACACGATATATAACACCATTGATGATTACCTATAGTCCTAACCTTCTACTATAGTTTATTCCATACAATTTTTAAATCACCCGTTTGACAAATATTCTAGCTAAATTATTAATGAATTCAACTACTTTTTTGTTCCAATAATAGCCCAATCGCTGTAGTTTTTGCGTATAAATATAAACTGGTAAACACTAACATTGTGGGTCATATAAATGTAGGAATATTACAATATTTTGAATTATTTTAGTCGACAGCAGGCATATCTACCAAATCTATCCTATATCTTTTCATACCTATCTGCATCTTCAATAACCCAATTCTTGGAGTGGTTTAATATAATCTTGACTTGAAATAATGTAAATTATATAACTTTAAATGGTTTAACATAGTCATAGCTATCAGACATATTTGGAAATAATATATATTTGTAAATAAAATAAAAGCCACTTTTTGGACGTTAATTTTCACATTCACTAGCATATTTCATAGAATATCCCTATTTCCATGTTTATTGACTAGAAAGACTCCTTAGTTCACGTAGGTTTTTCGTCAAGTTTTCGTCATTTAAAATATCTCTCTCGTGACAGCAATACAAAGAGAAGAAAACATAAACTAGCGTTAATCCAGATTTACTCTAAAACTGTTCATGTAGCATTATCATACTAATTTCTGTAGCGAAATATGACGCTGAGTTGAAATTTGAAAATATTTTTAATCGTTAGAGATACTTGTTGGAATAAATTTTTTAAATATTTTTTATAAAAACCATTAAACTAATGTGTTGCCTCCAGCTGGAAAAACATTTGTTATTAGACACTCGTTATTAATGCAAAAGGGAGAAGAAATTTTAAGGGATAATTTTAGGGTTGCGGGCATAAAACTATTATTGTTGTTTTACTATGAGCAGGCTTAATAAAATCTTATTTATACCCTTAATTATTATACTAAAGAGATTATTTGCTATATTTCGTATAAGATCTATTTCATCAACCTTGGAATAATATAAAGAGTTTTCATTTAACAATAGAATTATATGCAGTATTCAAGTATTTTCTTATGCAACTAATCCGCTCATATTGAATAAATTCCATAGAATAAAATTGTATTTCTATGTTAAATGTATTAAAATTTATTTTATGCTAATTTTCTCAATTCTATGGCTTAGGAACAGACTTTATTCCCAGCATTTATAACCCACTTCAACATATTCTCGTACATATCAACAAAATCAGGAAAAATGACTTGTGCATAGGTATAATCAATAATGATTTTAATTTTAAAAGTCCGAAATAATTCCGATTGAGAAAACGTAAAGGAAAATAAGGAATGATGGAACAACTGCAACGACCCAAACCTGATAGAATCTTAAGTAAATAAAAGGACCGAATCTTTAAATAAGTTTAGGTGATGGTTTTCATAAACAATATTTTTTTCTCTAAGTAACTACAGTTAAAATTCACTACACGGTTTTGTGGATCGCAGACTCGGCACTAGGCCCCTTATGAAAAACATTTTTGACGTTTTGAACAGTTATTCTCACTTTTATCTTTAGTTAAAGTGCAGCCATAATCAAATAAATGAATTTATTTTCACTAAGAGGTCCCATATGTTATGAAATTCGACTTTTTCCCTGGTAATATTTTTTTTCTATGGATCCGAAAGCGACATTTTACAATGAATGGCGGTTTTTGGAGTAAAGGTAGGTATAGTTGGTGACATATCATCGTAACTATGAACGTTATGATTAATCAAATAAATTGTAGAAGGGAAAAAGATAGACGTTTTAATACACTATATTTCCTTACGAAGATGAAGCCTTTATATTATTTTTTATCATTTATTAGGAATTAAATTTATTAATATTTTATTTAATACCGAGAATTTTTATTAGTTGCATAAAATAATAAACCCTGCATTTCAGCCAAAATAGCAAAGAACTACTGTTTTCCGTAGAAAAAAAAATTTTTATGGAAATAAAGTTTATCCTTTTGAATAAAATTACTTTCCACAGCGTTGAGCCAGAAACCCTCGAACTTGAAGCAGTTTTTCTTCAATTCTAAAAAAACTTTGGCTTGATCTTTTTTTCGGAGAAAATATAAATTTGAATGAGGAACTTATAACATGCATACTAATAACTGTTGACAGTGTAAGCGAAGTTTCAATAACTATAAATTGCAGGGAAATTTATTTAAAGTCTTAATATTCTCCATTGCCTTAGTTGAGAATATTTTTATCTTAGTCATAAAAAATAAAACGTTTATACAAATGAAATGCAATCATAACAAATGAAAAATGTATTAGGCCCAATATGTAGCAAATTCTAAAAGAAACTAGATGACCACTTCAGGTTAATGCTAGTCACCCCAATGCAAGGATCGCAACCACGTCTGGACAGTCAAAATGAATTACTAGTAATCGCTCGTCAATACAAGGTAAAAGGTGAAATTTGGTTTCACTTACGCTTACTGCGACTTACTTTTTCTTATCAGGTCATTATCAAAAGTTCTTTAATATCTCATACGACCTCAACTGGTCGTCTCTTCCCTGGTTCCACCTCACCGACTATTGAAGGTATTATGTTGCATGGTAATTGATTATTGATCAGGTTCAGGAATAGAACCACCCCCTTCAATGTACGTGATTTTAAGCTATCTACGCATATTACCTATGACCTTGATACGGTGACTCGCCATGGGATGCGAAAACTTTTCCAAGCTACCGAGGTATCGTGCTCTTAGGTAACAGCATCATTAAAACAATAAATTTGAAGAGATATACCAAATTGACCCAATTTAAGTTATCTTGATTGAAAAACCATAATTGTTACCAAAAATAAAAACACTAGAATTTTTCTGGTTACAGTTACATTTTTTTTCTATTCTCAGAGATATATCAATTCAAAAGTAAAAACAAATAAGGAATATTTCTGATTTAGGAAAATAATCTTTAGTGCCATTTTCATTACTTCTATTCATTGGCACATACCTGATCCCCTTATCAATATCAACAACCTTGGAAAGGATATATTAGGTTCCTTACACTTTAACATTCTGATCCCTGCACCAAGTTACTGTTAGATTTATGATGGACAATAAAGCAAGATCACATCGAGCGTGACTTTGTGAAACTTATAGATATCCATAATGAAAATATCTTTGTAATTTTCACGTTTTTATTACGTGGCAGAAAGTGTTTCACTACCTTGAAGCATATTCACGTTCAGAGAATGAGTGGGAAGTCACCGGCCTAATTTAATTCCCAATTCAAGTCCTTGTCATAACTCTTTTACCATTTCCTCTGAATGCAGGTTTGAAAGTAAAGAGAAAAATGACAACTCTAATTCCTTTGTCATTCCCTTAAGAAATATGTTAATTAATTACTTGACTTGATCAAGATATTTTTCATATATACATATATATAATTATTTTGTAAATTAATTAATAAAGGTTAAACAACATTAATATTTCAATGAAACGATTTCATTTCTATACTAGATAAATTCACTTAACTACATTTTTCTTCAAAAATTTTCGGAATGATGATGAAGCAGTAATTACACGTCAGTAGAATAAACGCTATGTTGGGAAATGATTAATGTTTTTAACCTAGAAATTTATGTTTCATAACCAAGGTTTTTTTGTAATTACGTAGGCTGCTGAATAGTGGCAGTGTGTGTCACCATTTACACGATACATCCATGCTGGCTTTGGCATTTTGTAAAACACTTCGTTCAATTTTAAACTAAATTGTAAAGAAGGATATCAACTTGAAACTTAAAAAACTAATGATCCCAAGTGGAGCACAAGGAGTGAGTCTGTTACAGGGCGAGAAAGTAAGACCGCTGCACCGTTCTGGTAATATATGTAGAATCTTTGATCATAATCACGACTTACCCTTTATATTTCCCTCCCTTGAGATCAGTGGCTAGTTTTACAAACTTTATCTGATATCTTGAACCGAATTCGGAAACTAATAAAAAGTGGGTTTTATACCGATCTGACTAATTGATATGTCGGACGGTAAACTGAAGTGAAATCTGCACATTCTTTCTTTAAAGGGAAAAACATAAAATTATGTTTACCATATTTTCCTAACATCAAAAAATCCAAAAAACAAGAATAAATTTCCTTTTGACATGTATTGTAAACTGTAATCTGTAAAATGTAATTTCCCGTTGCCTTTTAAACGTAGGGACAGAAACGATTAGGAATATTCGAGCCTTGGCAACACGGGTCCTTATTCCTAATACTTTCGCATCTCTCAAGGTCACTCCACCAAAAAACTATGTAATTGTCAAATTTAAATAAGAAAAAATTGCTTAAAAGCAGCTGATAATTATTTTTTCATAAAAGGTGTTTAAAAATTGCATAATTTGTGATAAAAGTAAGGGTTTACACAATCTTAAATACGAACTTATACGCATCTCACATAATATTCTAGATTAATCAACAATCCCATAGTGCTTTACTTTACGCTGTCTTTTCCGAAAATGACTTTTTAAATATGCTCGAAATTTTATCTGCAATATGTGTTTAACATTAAGCAAAAACTAGCATTGCGTAATATCTTGGCAGGGAAATTTTCAAAAACGTATACTATGTAAACTTACTATGCAATGATGAGCTCCAATTGTATTTCAGAAGTTTCTCTGGGGCCCATTTGCCGATAGACCCACAAATAAGATATTAATAATGCAGTTATCTTCAATTATTACTTGCATTAAACCCATCATTAATTACATCCAGACAAATATTACGAAGATCAATCTACATTCACCGACTTATTTATTATTATGTGTCTTTTACCTGGTATAACAAAAATTCACCCCTACATTGCAAAAAAGTACCAAAAAGAAGCGTTGAAGCATGTAAAACCGCTATGGAATAATTAAACAATTCTAAAAATGCAGAACATTATTCTTCAACACAAATACTATTATATTTTCCAGGATTTGACACTTAAAAATTATGCAAAAATATGACATATTTTTCATTATGCAGGAACAATTCCTCTCATCTTTCTACATTCAACATTATTTGACGAAATGCTAATTGGTAAAATAACTCCTCGAACCCCTAGTTTAATTTTATGTGAAAAGCTATGCACGTCACTGTGAGAGGTAATTCTCGATGTGAAATTGATTAAAGAAAATTGGATGCATCTGATGCATTCATGCCCGAATCAAAGAAAATCAGTTCCTTTAAAGTGCAGCCTATTGTTTTTTTATGCGGGTACGATACTGCTTGGGAAATTGACGAATTTATTTAGCCTAGAACGTATTCCAACGTAGGAAAAAAATCTTCATAAAGCTTGGTTTCCTATATTCGGAGCTCTAATTGCCCCGCCCTTTCCCATCTCTCCGTTCCTTCTCCACCGACCGAACGGAAGAAAAAATAAATTAGGGCGCAACGATACAAAAATCTCCCCGAGCCTCTCCCTCTCACCCGATTCCAAAACCTTCTTACCCACAATCCCACGCTTCTCCACGACACTCCCCCTCCCTTCGTTCACAATTCACCATAGGCCGACCTGCCCACGCATCTCACCTCCCACCACCACCATCGCCACCACCACCACCCCCACACACACAGACACACACTCTCTTCCCACCCACACGTCTCATTGCTCACTCACCCCTCGACTCCTCCCACTCCTTCTGCCTCCAC
>WURS02454965.1:0-13951 GCA_011762765.2 Rhinocypha anisoptera
CCTTCCACACACCATCCCCTATTTGGCCCCACTCCCTCCCCTACGAGACCGGTCCCAGCCGCTTCGTCCAAGGGCGGGCGTCGCAAATGGCCCATGCAACGGTGAGAAAATAAAACCGGGGCTCTTCCCTCCCTCTTTATCACTCTCATTCTTTCGCACCCATCACCTTCTTCCGTCTCCCTCCCACGGAGTAAGGAGAGTAGCGTACTGAAAAAAAATTTCGTTGGTTCCGATGCAAGGATTCGAGGAGAACGAGAGGCTTTACGAAGTCAGTAGGAACCACCTTCGGCGAGGAGAGAAGTACATGTCCCTCTCGCCCCTATGATATATATATATATACACACACACACACTTATACACATACACACAAACATAGAGACACTTAACAGAATCACACATTAAGAGATATTTCGGGACTTGCTTGCCCCTTCGTCGGTGTGGATGAACTGCTGTTCTACAAGACCGACGAAGGTCTAAGCAGAGTCCTGAAATATTTCTTAATAAGTGAGTCTTTTTAGTGTCTCCATGAGTGTATGTGTATAAGTGTGTGCGTATGTTCTTGTTTGCTGCTCCTCTGAGTTTGCCTGAAGTACTTTTATGTATATATTTATAATGTCTATAGGTGAAGATGAGAAAAAAAACACAAAAATTTTACGTTTCGGCAGATCATCTGACTATACCAGCAGTGAAATGTATTGAGGTTTACAAGAGTTTTAGATAATTCATAAAATAATTAATACAAAAGCAAAGTATATTGTATTTAGGTCGACGAGTAACTCTTATTTCCCAAAACATTTTAAGAATAATTTAATTAACACGGCATAAATATTAAAAACGCCTAAGTTCAATGTTATCTGCTAAAAATATTACAGCCAGGAGTTCATATAGATAAGTAATAACAAAGCAAGCTGATATGCCAACAGCCGACAGTCGCTATATAACACATGGTATTAAAGTTTATCCCCATTAATAAACCTAATTATATCAGGCGTGACTACGTGGAACGTATGGATATCTATAATGAGACTATCTGTAATTTCTGCAGCTATGTAGATGAGTATTCTACAGAGTAGTGAAACACGTGGTGTCCTTAAAATGCAATGGAAATTGCAAAGTTATTCTCATTATTGATGTACCTTCATTACTTTATCAGCCATATAATTATTTCAATAACAGCATAATCGAGGAAAAGCTGATCTAGTTGAAGAATGGGGAAAATCAGATTCTGATTTTCCTAATTCACCAACTTCAACAATTTTCCACAACGTGGCGCCTGAGCCCATCTCTCACGTGAGGGTGATCCCTTGCTCACTCCGCTTTCTTACTCGCTTCACCGTTTAAAGATCTTGTACGTAACAGCGGTGGGTACCTCAGTTTTAAAGTGCTTAGTTAAGCAGTTTATGGGTGTGGCCATTGAAATTTTATCAGCTCTAAATTTTGATGCCGTGAGAAGTCCCTTAACTTTTTGATGGGGAATGTGCATCATGAGTCGATCAACCGCGTGTAAGTCTTCCCACTCCCTCCCATTGTGCCTTACCTTAGGTCGTGGCGCCTGTGGATGTCGACGAATAGATGCAAAAAGAACTTTTCACGTTCCATTCTGTTGCCAGTCGAAAATGGTGGTTGAATCATTCTAGTGAATTCTGTCTATGCGAAAGGAAAGTTTTTAATCCTATCTCATGCATTTTTTTCCGTAATACCTAACAGAATTAAAAGCAACCTGGCCTTTGAATTGAAAAAAAGATGCATTATAACAACTAACCATTTTCCATTCACAGATATTTTCTCGGTCTCTTCCGTTAGTTTTCATAATTATTCTGCAGAAACAAATTTCCATTGCTTCCAGTCTTCTTTTCTTCGAGTTTGACATTTTTGTGTCTCATTTCAATATAATAGTATGTGTATATAATTATGAAATTGATCTTTAGTTACAGGCAATTGTTATTTGCAGTAAATGGTTGCTTCTTCTGCAAGAAATGCCTTTTTCGCTCGGGATATTCTGGTCGCGATCCACTTTCCCTTTGCCGACTGAGTTAGCCTGGTGGGTAGCTTACTCGCTGGCTAACCCAAAGGTCACGGGTTTGACCAGAGGGCGTTTTTTATAGGATTTTAAGAGGTGTGAAATGACCATAGCCGTCAAAAGCACCCTATAAACTAAAATACTACTACTATTATTTTTCTTTCATCCATCATTGGTGATCCTTTTGTCTTAGTAGAAGAATTACTCCATCTGACCCACTGAATTATTCCAATGGTATTTTAATGGTCCTTGTTCCATATCCAGGAATCAGACCGTTGTTTCATCTTTGTTCTTATATTGCATTTCGTCATCCCCTTTTCAATGCAGACTAATGCCCTCGATAGACTTTCTACCTTTCCTTCCAAGGATGGATTGGTTATTGCATAAAATCGCATGATAATAAAATCTTCTCGCTGAATCTTTACACCTCCTTTGACCTCCTCATTCATTTCGATGTTTGCCTGTTTGTTATAAACATTCAGTTAAAAGACGATACTGTGAATCCATTTATTATGTTACGAAAGAAAATACAGGAAACTTCGCTTTTTGTATTCAGGAAAAAGTAGATAAAAAATTATGTGAAATAACTTCTCTGATTCAACACTTCTTTAATAAATTCAGTTTCCCTTATGTCCATATATATGTATTAAAGAAGTAGCATGAATTGGTCAGCGGGAAGTGTTTGATGGGTAATCAACCGGTGAAGGTATGTTTTTGATAGCCCCAGGTTAGATTTTCCCCGCTGCATCTAACTTAATTCCTCTTCAAACCTGCATACAACTCACCACCTATCATTCTATCCTAAATCCCTATTCTATTCTTATCCCTATCTCGCTTTCCCAATATTCTACCCTCTATTACCACCTTCAACAATCCATTGCCTCTGAGTACCCCTTCCATCCTCCTTTCCTGACTTCTTTGGATTTCTCGCAGCAAACGCCTCTCCTCCCCTACCATTCTTAACACTTCTTCATTCGTTTTTCTCTCCGTCCACCTGACTTTCTTCACCTTACGCCAAGCACACATTTCAAAAGCCTCCAATCTATGATCATCCTCCTTCCTCATGGACCTGGTTTCGAATCCACATAGTGATACGCTCCATATGTGGATTTTCACTAATCTTTTCTTCAAATCTTTATTTAGGGTCCCTCTCTCCTTCCTTTTTGCAAAGACCTCTTTTGCTAAAGCATTTTCTCGTCTCATGTCCTGGCCACCAAATTCATTTTTCTCTAAGATGCTTCCCAAATAAGTAAACTTTTCTGCCTGTTCTAATTTATTCCCTTCTAGTATGATATTTAGCCTAGCCTCCTTGCCTCTCGAAAATCTCATTTGATATGTTTTCTTACTATTAGTTTTCATTCCAAACTCCTCACACTGGCCCTGTAAAGCATTCAACAAGTTCTGCAGTCATTTGGCTGAATTACTGACTAGAGCTTGATCGTCGGCGATTCTGACTGATTTAATGACTTTCAGACAAACTTTTATACCTGGCTCTACCGTTTCTAAAGTCTCTTTGACCATCTCCTTCGAGTACAGGTTAAAAGGCACAGGAGACAGCGGGCACTCATGTCTTACTCCCCTTTCTAACTGCGCCCAACCAGGCCCCGTCTACTGCCTTTACTTTCTCGGCCTTGGCCATATTTCCGATGAGACGCCTATCCTTTCAATCCACTTTGAATTTTTGCAACATTTCCATTAGTTAAGGCCACTCCTATTTTATCGAATGCTTGCTCAAAGTGAACTATGCAGGTGAAAACTCATGATTATGTTGTGTATTCCTTTCGATCAATGACCTTAGCACAACCCTCTAAAAACGAATTGAACTTCTCGTAAGTATTCTTCTGCCCTTCTCTCCACTACCGTCGCTGCATTCGGGATAAAACTAATTGTCCCATAATATTCACATTAGCTGCCTTATTTTTCTTTGCTATTGGAATTAATATCGAAGTAACAAAATCTTCCGGCCAAATTCTCTCATGGTAACTTGCTCTAATTAGCTCACAAAACTTCTTCCTTCCTGATTTTCCTAAATCCTCGAGTAATTCTACTGGCATATTATCCATCCCCACTGCCTTATTCCTCTTCATATCCCGAAGGGCCCTTTCGATCTCGCAATATAATATTTCTGGGCCAAAGCTATCCTCCTCTACTCCCCATTCACTTTCTAAATCTAAGTTCAAGGGTCTATTCTCCTTATCATAGAGTTCCTCCACGTACTTATCCCATCTTTTCCGAATATCTTTCTGTTCTATTAGCATCTTGCCTGACGTATCTTTTGCAGTAGGGATCTTTTTTCCTGTTCTATTTCCCGTTAAGGCTTTTACTTTCCCGCATACTAAGCCCATTTCTCCTTGGTTCTCTAACTACTCCATGCACTCGCACTGTTCTTTCCACCATACCTCTTTTGCTTAATTAGTTTCTTACTTTAATTTATTATTTTCCTCTCCGTATTCACTTCTTCCGTCCTCCGTTTTTCCACTTTATATGCTACACTATCTTCCTAATCATCTCCTCCATAACCCATGGCTTTTTAATTCTCTTCTGGTTGGCTTTTCCTATTAATTTTCCAGCAGCCCTTGTTACTCCGTCTTTAAAGTCTTCCAACCTTTGCTCCATTGTCCCACTTTGGTGGTTTATACCAAACCTCGTTTATAAAACTATCTACTGATTCATCGGTACTCTTTCTTCTTTGCTTCTTTCAATCCTTATAGATTCCATTTTTATAATCTTCTACCCATTTTAATCCTCTAGGAATTTTACAAGACTCTTCATTGTGACCAAATTGCGGCCTGAGACCGCATTAGCTCCCGGATAACTTCTACTATTCAAAACACTGTTCCAAAATCTCTGTCTAACCAAGATGTAGTCTATCCGATATCTCCCTGTGTCATCCGGGGTCTTCCAATTGTAGCTGCTTCTCTTGTGGTGTTTGTACCATGTATTTGTCGCTACCAAACTTTTCCTTCTACAAAACTCAACTAATTTATCCCCGCGGTTATTTCTTATCCCATAACCGTGTTCACCTACTTCTTTTCCATCCCTTCCTTCCCCCACGACAGAATCCCAGTCCCCCATTACAACGAATTTTTTTTTCCTCCAGGTATCTTGTCGATCAATTCTTCCAGCTGCTCAGACACCTCGTCTACCTCTTCCTCCTGACGGCCTCCCGTAGGCATATATACCTGGATTAGAATTAAGTTGGCTAGATCAGCTCTTACGCCTTCCATTATTACTCTATCACTACTTTGTTCCGTGTTAACAACCCTCCTTTCTAATTTCCGGTCAGATCTAAGGCTTCCCCACGATGAAGCTTTTTCCATCCGCTATAGATTACCCTGCAGCAATCGCTCCAATGATCGCCAGTAACTCCCCATATTACATCACTCAACCCTAGCACATCCATTCCTACTTTTCCCATCTCGAGTTTTACGTTCTCTAACTTCCCTAACCTTAACGTCGTCCTTACATTCCACGTCCCTCAACCGAAATTATTCCTGCTCTCCTCGTTGTCTTCTCTGGAATAATGGTATCACAAGGATTTCGTGGGAAGGAGACCGCGGAAGCCTTGCATCCGCCCCAGTGGGCTGAGTCACCTAGTTGCAAGGATTTATTTCCATTTTGTTATTCATCATTAGTCTTATAATGAAATAATTTTGTTTTCGATTTTCAAGAAATAATAGTGTTTTTTTTCCAATTCCTGCCTCAATACGGTGTTTTGATGATGCACCGTCCCTCTGGAGATCAGACGCGTTTTCAGCCTTCTCACTGAGGATCAGACGCTGCGTGGACTACCTTTCGTTTGGCACCTAACGTTCGACCTATCTGGAATGGGTGACCCTACATGAAGCCAAAAGAAAGAAATACTCCAACCAGTGAAGGTCTAAGGGTCATTGGAGCATAAATCCCTTCCACCACGTCAAGGTGAGGGGGAATACGGTTAACATTTTATTAGGTTTACTCCTTATACATTAAGTGGGGAAAATTACAACACACTTTTAAGAACACGTATTTATGTAGAGTACTTTTCTTAAATTTTAGCAGTAAAAAATTCCTTTATCAGTTTATATACAATTACCATTTATACGATTTGAAATAAGACAGGTAGAGAAAAACAGCAGGATCAAACATGTCTCTATTATTTTTATACCTCTTTAGTTGGTAATCTCCGTCGAGGCTTTCAAGGAAAGAAGATGATTTATAATTTCATTTCCAGATAAAAGCGAGTCAAAACTCTACCTAAAATTACTATTAATGAGGAAAGAGCGTTACATAAGACAACGCGGGCTTAAAACCGTAAGGGAGAGCAGGATCCAGGGTGACTTTAGCCCAAGACCATTTCAAACGGTCCCATAAACTGAGGTCATTAATGTCGACTCCAGTGGAATAGGAGCATTAACAGCTTTTTGCTCCCTTTAGGAAAAACGCATCTCTGCCCTTGACATACGCTAATCTGCACGTTTTAAGTGAAGGATGAGATTTAACGTCTTCCATTTGTTGAGCCTGCATTCGATTTATCGATAAATCCCTGTTTTATGCCATCATAAAATGACTCTTCCCCCTCGGTATTATTGCTGTGTGATGCATTTACTCCTTGCTGTTTCTTCGAATCAGCAATGGAAGCGCTCAACACCGGAGGCCGAGAATTATTTGCATGTATAGCGCTTTCTTATTCTTTAGATTTTTCAAATTTCTCATTTAATTTTAGCATTATTTTATTCTAAATGATTTAGATTTCTAATTTATGGATGATATCGTTGAAACGGTGCGAAAATGGTCAACGTACAAGAAAATTCAACAATAAAAACAAATAAAATCATTTTCCTTTTTAATCAGATAAAAAATTACATCCTTATGTGCATCCAATGCCATAGAGACAACGCATAGAAAATACTCTCTCTGTCAATGGAGACCATAAAAAATTTGTTCATAACATTTGAATTTTTCAGTTCTTTCCCCGCGCAAGACAACACTTTCGCAAGCTATCCTGCTCGGATGAAAGGGTGGAGGTTGCTATAACGACTTTTTTTTTCCTGGTTTAAATACATCTGATATATTTGCCCTTTCTGGAATTTTTCAGTTCAGTCGGATAATTTTTTCTCCTCCTAAAAACCTTCCCTCAAGACGCCTATTTCACTCTTACGGGAGCGCGCTTTTGGGTGGCCAATACTAGGGATGTTATTAGATGGGTAAAAATTGTCTCGGCATAATTGCCAAAAAATACAACTACTCTACTAATACTATCTAAATAATTTTAATATTTTTAAATAAAAATTATTTTGAAGAATATGTAATATAAATAACAGAATTTAAGAATGGTGGAAAATATTCTTAAAAATGGAATTGTAATATGCTTATATTTTACTAACTCCATACCCTGGTGAGTAAATTTCTCAAGTAGCTGGGATTAACCCTAGGTTCCTAAATCTTCACCTGCCAATCAGCCGCTAGGGTTAACTGTTCTTTCATAAAGTTATAAGAATAGGTTCTTACCTTAACAGCTTTTACTATGGCAATTAGAAACCCTTTCCAATTCCAATAAAATCGTATTTAATTGTGAAATAATACGAGACTGAGCGAAAAGCTCTCGGGTTTCACACCCGGTCAGGTTCTCCGTGTTCTGCTCCAACGTTTCGATGTGCAACACGCCCATCGTCTTAAGGGATTCAAGAAACCAAGATGCCAACGAGTCGAAATATGTCCGCCTATATATAGTAGTCCGCATTGGCATCTTGGATTCTTGAATCCCTGAAGACGATGGGCGAGTCGCATATCGAAACGTTGGAGCAGAACACGGAGAACCTGACCCGGTATGAAACCCGAGGGCTTTTCACACCCAGATTATTCGCCGGGGAAAACACCAGATCATACATCATATGAGACTGAATTGTGAAAATCGATGCTTTTTTAATAAAGAAATATTAGGTGCATAAAAAAAGTTTTATTGTTTCGTGATCAATCTGACTTATCTTTATGGAGAACTTGAGTTAATGTATTTATAAATAATATTATACATTCGAAAAGGAAAAAACGAGTTAGAGAAATTCAAAGATGGCATAAAAGCAGAGAAATGAAAATGTAAGGGGAATGCTAAAAGATGTGAAATCTTTATTGAGGGTTAAGGGACAAGAAAAGAGAACGTATTGTGAACACTGTCGTGATAATTACAATTTTTAGGAAATGAAGAAGACAATGAAGAAGATCAAATAAGTGTCCATACTTTTATATTTTTAGAATGAAGTGAGGTTATTGCGATTCCTCAACACGTTTGTAAAAATGTTAACTATAATTCAATTCCAGGGTAGAGAATAAGGTGATTGCAGCAGGATAAGATTTGCCTGGAATTTTCACAAATACTATCTTTTAAAATTGGAAAACCACTTACGCTCGTTACATATATATAATTTTTCCTCCCCCTATCCAAGATATAATTCCATAATTACTACTTGCGAAAGTATATACTGTATGAAAAATAACAGGATAGCTGCAAAGTAAAAATATTTTCTAAAAATCGTAAGTCTCTTATTATACTGCATATCAAGTCAGGATGAATAGGTTTAATTTATTTTAATTTACATAACATGCCTCGAACTTCCCTAATATTAAATGACGCAAAGATTCATAATTAAATTTTACTTAGACAAAATACAGTGGAATAGGTTATTACTTTATATACAACATGATTAGTTCATTCATTAATGTGTGTGTTTATATAATTAACGAAACACGACCTTCCTGCCTTTACTTTCTCCCTTATCTTGCTATTTCCACGTCCCCACACGCTTCAACGGGCGCGCGGAATGGCAGTGTCAATAATTGGCACTCCTCCGCCACTTCGCCTGGTGGCGAAACACGAAACTAACTAGTGATATGAGGCCTGAGTCCGCGCGAATAAGTCCAATTGAACGCGGCAAGGAATCAAGAACTCTCAAAGGGTGATATGAGAGTGGGATATTTCACTTATATTTTTATAATTACCACTAATTAATACATTATTATTATTATCATTATGAAATAAGTGTCAATTAGTAACAATAGTAACATTAAATGAAATTAGTAACAACCTGTGATATAACTACAAAAAAGGCCATTAAATTATGTATCTGACAAGGGATACATGGAATTTTTCTATGTAGATTTTTTTAAAAAAACTAAAATAATTTCGAACATTAGGATATGGCACCGATTACTGCATACATTTGCGTTACTTATTTCGCGAAAATATAAAACTCTTCATTGAAAATACTATTGAATCTCAAATCGAAAGGTTTTTACGAGTTGGAATTCACACCTCTCCAATATCAATATATACTTCAAAAGTAGACTTTTAAGAAACAGAAGCAAGTCAAGTGGGAACTATATATCTCAATGGCAGGGATTGAATGCACTCAAATATTTTTAATTTCTAAATAAAAGTAGAAAAAATACGAAGTTTAGGCGGTCATTTGCTAATTGTGAGTTTTTGGCTGAATGCAGTGGTTTTTCATGTTACACTAAACAATTTAATAATAATTCAAACACTAAAGATGAAAATAATTAATATATTCTTCTATAGATAATCAAGTAGATCAAATTAGATAATTAAATTCATATAAAAAAATTCAATATGTTACAGGAGAATCATAGATAAGAAACTGCGCGTAAATTTTTAAGGAAATTTAAAAGAGGAAACAAATCTATCTCAGAAAATACGATCCTATATTGACAATGTCTTTAAAATAATACAAGTTATCCAAAAAAGAGAGCATTAAAGACGTCAATATAAGTCTCCACTGTAAAACAAAAATGAATGATCGATGCTGGTAATGGAGCAACATTGAGATTATGTCAAATCAAGGAGTTTTATACATACAACAATACAACCAGCAATATTCAATATGCATGCATAACTCGACCTTGTCCGCGATTGGAAGAGAGAAACACATCAATGAATAAGTGTCAACGAAAGGAAAAAAAAAACTTAGTACCAAAATTAATACTAAACTACCAAGCAAAGAAAGTGAGGATAGGTCACATCTAGCCATTCGTAACCCGCATTTCCTTAACCAAACACAATTTTAGGATATCAGTGAGTAAAAATAAGTTATAGAATTCAAAGAAATTCCAATCTAGTGGGATCTAAAAATACAACCGGCAATTAGGCGATGGAAGAAGTATCCCGCTTTAAAAATCTTGGCCTTGTACCTGATGGATGGCTCAGTCAGTCGAAACCCTCGTCGCAGTCGAGTATTCATTTATTTGAAAATTATTACATTTTTATTTTATTCCCCCACTTTAACTCCTTAGGGCGTGACGTGAATTATTAAAAAATACAGGGAATCATAAAAAAAAACTGATTTCAAATAATATGCGTAAATATTCCAAGAAAATTAATAAAGGAGGGCCTTAAAGAGATCCAAATGAGTTTGTTCAAGTTATGACGGTGCCTAACCTATTGTATGGTTCGAAATGTTGGGAACCAAGGAAAGCAGGCAGCAAGAGCTTCACAGACAGCAGAGATGAGGTTCCTAAGGATGGTTAGAGGGTGTCCGAGATTAGTTGGAGCGAGATATCGTAGAGTGAGGAATAATGTCATAAGACCTTCACTGTAGGTCGAAGATGTCACAGCAATAGCGCACCATCATAAGACAAACTGGGAAGAAAATATTCGGCGAATACCCTCCAGCCGGTTACTTAGGAGCCTAATGGATTATGCTCCGTAAGGGAAAAGGATTGTGGGCCGGCCAACTCTTTGATGTTGAAGTGGAAGTGGCACACATGCATAATCCTGGCAAGGCATATAACAACGATGACAAAAAATATACGGGAAATTCACAGGCATTTAAATGTTATTAGCAGGGAATGCCTTAATTAAATATATATGACTTCTGAAGTGAAAGAATAAAATATGTTTGCAGGTTAAACCTTGCTGTTGTACTAATTAGTTGAAAAGTTTTTAGTTTTTTGCTTTTTTTAGTTTTAGCTTAGTTAGTTTAGCAAGAAAAGTAGAAAATTAGAAAAAAGTTAAAATACTAATTAGTATTTCAACTAAGTTGATCAAAAGCTGTTATTTTCTTTTGGCATCAAGATATAATTACTATTTTCATTTAAGGTTCAAAGCGTAAAGATTAAATATTTTCTGATAATAATTATTTTACAAACCCATTATTCGGCACAGATAAATTTGATGTAAATGGCAAGAAAATAAGCCTCTGGAATCGTCGCGACGGAGCCAAACTCTGCGTGTGGTATGAGTAAAAAAAAGAGCTTTTACTAGTGAAAGCAGAATAGCAGTTGTTATCCGTTGCCCGTTAAATTAACGCGTCCATGGTAACAATGTGAACCCCAGACTGCCTTGGATGGAGGTTTTTCCGCGTCGACAGCATTTATGGCGAGAGAGGTTTTAATGGAGAAAGGAAGAGAAATGGGAAATGGGGGATCAGGGAGCTATACACACGGAAAGAAGAAAGATAGGAGATTCGGAATGAATGTCGGGAAATATTTTGCTTAATTCCTCACAAAGTATGGAGGCCGCATTCTTTCAAATGACATTTTAAATCCTCACTCAGATTGAATAGAGACATGATAAATCACTGGCGTTGTAAAAGACTTAAATTTTTCCATCTAAAACATTTAATTTTAACCTTGAAAGTCGTACGTAAATGCGTGCACAAAAAAACTGGGGATTAAAAACTGCATTTGTAAAAGAAATTAAGCCGGTAGAAAAAGGGTTGACATCAATTAACTGTGTTTCAATCGCGGATAAAATTAACAGGTTTACAATAAAATATTTGTCTTATTTAAATATAATAATATTTTATTTGAGTAGCGACATTGTTAAAATTAATTAATAATTTTACATTGTATAACACAAATCAAAATGTAAACTTGAATTTTCTATCAAATCAGCTTCGTAAAATCAACCAATTGAGTAAATAACTCACTGTAACTATACAGTGAATGAAGTGTCATTATGCTCTGTCGTAAAGAGTTAACGAGCATTTGTAAGCCTCAATTATTTTTACAAGAGTAGCCGTGTAATCTTTTACTAGTTTTATAAGTAATAAAAGCACTGTTAGTAATAATAATTTTTTTTTCTATGAAAATATTTGTAGGCGATTTTGTGAATGCAATGTCAGAATTTCTAATTACCTACACGAATGTATTTTTGGAAACTCATTCAATGAAATCGAGAACTATTATTTTTTAAATTATTGCTTTAAATACGTTTGTAATTAGGAGTTTGAGATTTGTTTTGTAGACAAGGGTATCGCCAATAGGTACTGGATTTCTTTGGTTGAGCCAATCACACAATCAGGGAAGGAGGTTGCGGTTCTTTTCACTGTGCTGTGGTTTTCAAAATAGAATTAAAAACAACTAATTAATAAAGGAGGAAATCTTGAAAATGAATCTCAAGAGGAAATTAAATACACGGAAATGTGCAAAGTAAAATACTTGTATTACTAATTTTGAGCGGGGAAAAGTCAGATACACATAGATACGGTAAATTGAATTACCACTATTATAGATAGATTTATAAAATATAAATGAATGATAAAAAATCTAAAATGAAAGTGCAAAATTTAATTTCAGGCCAGCTTTTTAGATTTAGTGTCACTATACGGAGTGATTATGAAACTCCTCGATATAATTATTCACAAATATAATAATTAATTCAATCACATAAATTACTCCTCATTTTTCGGTGTAAAGTATGATTTTGCATGTCGTGTGAAAATATTTTAAATATCCTTTAACTTTGATCTTGGTTAGTGTATGTAGTTTTTAATATATGGAAACTTTCTTTTCTATTCATGTGTATTGAGTAATTATTTCTATAAGTATTAAATAAGTAGTTATTTATATTTTACATAAGAAAAAATCTCTTCTCAATTTGAAGTGCATAAGAGATTAGAGTATTTTCTGTTGTTCCATGTAACATATTATCTAAATGTACGAAATAAGTTTTTGGCAATGAATATTTCTCCGCGAGCAGTAGATAAAATATATCAATTTCTTCATGAAACATTTCTGAATAACAATCCACAAACCAAATGATTTTCAGAACGATAAAGTCTCGCCTAATCAGCAGGTCTAAACTTTGCTGATCAGCCTTAAATCTAAGTATATCAATGAGTTGTGATGACATATACTTCATTATATTATATTAAAAATTCTTAACAAGAAAAAACACTATGACATTCATTTCATTTAGCAAAATATTGTTTGTAGAATGTTACACCATTTCACAGAAATAAACATATTTTGAATGCATCTAATCTAAGGGAAAGGAACAATCTTGCTCATGTTTCCTTTATGTAAAAAAATATCATTTATCAATATATTATTCAAAAGTATCTACCGTAACCATGGGTATATTATATTTCAAAGTGTCAATAGTCAAGGATGAATACACATATTATCATCTAAATTTCAGCTTTTAATTCAAATTTAAGGAGTTCAAAAATGTCATGAAGTTCTCACATATAAATACACAGACACTACAATAACCGATTTGGGAAACTAAAAGTTATGTCTTTCCAGCCGCAAGAACACTTCCGAGACAGCATTATACGACGGAATTCCTCCCCTTTCTTCTTGTCTTCTGTTAAAATGTTTGACTCAACTTGAAGGAATTAAACAGCAATCCAATAAGGAGAGAAAATCTATGTGTGTGCAGAAAAAATTACGGTTTTATCCAGTCCTCCGCTTGAGTAAAATGGTGGAATATAAAAGGCGTTCCCGGAAACCGTCATCATTTACTCTCCGCCCTATCCTCCGCGGCACTTCTCGGGTTCCCCTGAGCGCGTCTACAGACTACTGCTTTCCTACCTAATCCATTTCCTCCTCTCTCCCTTACTCTCTCTCTCTCTCTGTTCTTCACTCCCTCTCTCTTTCTCTCTGTTCTTCTCTCTCTCTCTCTCCCTTTCCTTCTATATCTCTCTCTCTCTCTCC